>CAUYLG010020705.1:0-82131 GCA_963573385.1 Cacajao melanocephalus
TGCTTTTGTTTTAATTGTGTTTACTTCGTGCAACTCAACGCAATTCGGGTCAACATCGGAAAACAAAAAAAAAAAAAAAAAAAAAAAAAAAAAAAAAAAAAAAAAAAAAGCCAGTTGCGGTGGCTCACGCCTGTAATCCCAGTATTTTGGGAGGCTGAGATGAGCAGATCACAAGGTCAGGAGATCGAGACCATCCTGGCTAACACAGTGAAACCCTGTCTCTACTAAAAATAGGAAAAATTAGTCGGGCATGGTGGCACACTCCTGCAGTCCCAGCTTCTCAGGAGGCTGAGGCAGGAGAATTGCTTGAACCCAGGAGGTGGAGGTTGCAGGGAGCCGAGATCACACCACTGCACTCCAGCCTGGGCAACACAGCGAGACTCTTTCTCAAACCAAAAAAAAGAAAGAAAAAAAGAAAAAGAAATCTCCCTAAGCCTCAGTTTTCTCATCTGCAAAATTAGGGTTGTATGTGCTGCCAGAACTATTTCAAAGAACAAATGAGTGAGAGTCAGTGACACCCTCTTGCATGTCTGTCACACAGAGTAAATGGTAGCTGTCATCATCATTATCACCACCATCATCACCATCATTGTTGCTGTTGCTGCTACACCTTTCCCTTGGCCCTTTACCTACCCCAAATTCACCCATCCTCTAGAGCCCAGTTCAAACCCACTTTCCACGCAGACTCACTTAACAACTCTGAACAATTTGTATTGGAAGACCTTTTTCAAAAAGCCACTTTCCGGCCGGGTGCAGTGGCTCATGCCTATAATCCCAGCACTTTGGGAGACCGAGGCAGGCAGATCATTTGAGGACAGGAGTTCAAGACCAGCCTGGCCAACGTGGTGAAACCCCATCTCTACTACAAATACAAAATATTTAGCCAGCGTGGTGATGCACACCTGTAATCCCAGCTATTCGGGACCCAAGCAGGAGAATCGCTTGAACCCAGGAGGTGGAGGTTGCAGTGAGTCGAGCCCATACCATTGCACTCCAGCCTAGACAAGAGGAGTGAAACTCCACCTCAAAAACAAAACAAAAAAAAACCCAGACCTTTTTTAAAAAGCTACTTTCCAAAGAGAGAATTCAGCTAAGTCTGAGAAAATAGTCAATACTTTTCTTGTGTATCGTGAATCCATTTGTCAGCCACTCTGATGCTGATAAATTATAAATACAAAAGCAGATGGATACCATGATTCCTGTTTTAAAACACTTTATTTTCTCTCCAAAAAAGCCACTTTCCCGTCTGTTACAAACCAATACACTTTTAAAATACAATAAAAATGAAAATGTAAAATAACAAAAATGATTTTCTGGTAAGAAAATCAAACGGAAAAAGAGGAGAGACATACAAAATACAATGCCCAAATTTTTATTCTTAGTCAACAGACACATTACTCTGCCAATTTGCCTTTAAAGTTTCTTTTTTTTTAAATTTATTATTATTATTATTATTTTTTAAAGACGGGGTTTCACCATGTTGGTCAGGCTGGTCTTGAACTCCCGACCTCAGGTGATCTGCCTGCCTTGGCCTCCAAAGTGCTTGGATTACAGGCGTGAGCCACCACGCCCGGCCACCTTTAAGTTTCTAAGCGCCTATTCTCTAACCCTACACCGCTGTTGACAGGGGCACAGGACAAGCCATTTGTGGACCAGCACCTATCCACAGACCACACAGTGTGAGTTCTGGTCCCACAAATCATTGGTCACATTCTCTCGTATACCATCGGCTTTTTGCCACCTGTGACGGCCTTGTGTGCCCAAGTGTGTGCCGAATTTTGGA
Organism: Cacajao melanocephalus; assembly: GCA_963573385.1. NCBI lineage: Eukaryota > Metazoa > Chordata > Mammalia > Primates > Pitheciidae > Cacajao > Cacajao melanocephalus. Next base: position 1,784 of record CAUYLG010020705.1, read on the forward strand.
GGGTAATGAGCAATTGTTACTTTCTTCTGTGTCATTCTAGGGGCTGGCATTGAACAACATGGAGATGGGCTGATCACTCAGAGAAGGTCAGAGGCAGCAAAGAAATGAGAAGGAAACAGAGAAGAGGCCGACAGTTTCAAAGTTCCACTGGCAACTCTTTTCCTTTTTCTTGAGACAGGGTCTCTGCTCTGGAGTGCAATGGTGCGATCATAGCTCATTGCAGCCCCAACCTCTGGGACTCAGGTGATCCTCCTGCCTCATCAGCCTTCCATATAGCTGGGACCACAGGCGTGTGCCATTATGCCTGGCTAATTTTTTGATTTTTTGCAGAGACGGGGTCTCACTTTGTTGCTGAGGCTGGTTTCCAACTTCTGGGTTCAAGCAGTCCTCCTGCCTCAGCCTCCCAAAGTGCTGGGATTACAGGTGTGAGCCACTGCACGTGCCTAGCCTCCACTGGCAATTCTGATCTAGACGTTCCAGGCACTATTTCTGGAGAGAATGCCCATTTGCCTATTGAGTTGCTATGACCTCGCAGTGTTCCCATGCTGCCTATTAGTATGTTATGGTCTGTCTACACTTGATGGGTGTAAAAGAGCTTCAATGATAGCATTCCTTGTCTTCAAAAAAATTTAACCCAGACTTTTTTTCTTTTTTAGATAGAGTCTGGCTCTGTTGCCCATGCTGGAGTGCAGTGACATAATCTCGGTTCACCATAACCTCCGACTCCTGGATTCAAGCCATTCTCCTGCCTCAGCCTCCCAAGTAGCTGGGATTACAGATATGCACCACCACTCTGGCTAATTTTTCTATTTTTAATAGAGATGGGGTTTCACCATGTTAGTCAGGCTGGTCTCGAACTCCTGACCTCGTGATCCACTCTCCTCAGCCTCCCAAAGTGCTGGGATTACAGGAGTGAGCCACCACGCCTGGCCTAACCAAGATTCTTTATTCACTAAACTAAAGGAAATTATACATACTTTGTCCAGGGTCGACAGACGCCACGTTTCTGATCATTAAATGTCCCAAAGCCACAGTCTTTACAACCTTGCATTAAAAACGAAAGCAATAATAAAAAGGAAGCATTTTCATCATTTTATAACTTTTCCAGTGATGAATGTAATCAAGTCATTACCATAATGCAATCTACACAAATTGTTCAATAATTCTTGAAACGACACCCTAAGATGGCTAGTTTCTATTCTAACGGTACTTAGAGTATTGTTTGTGTCTGACAGGTGTGAAGATGAATGGTTCTGGCAATTAACGAATGTTCTGATTTCAAATTATTTCCATTTATGACAAAATAACAGAAATATTTCATTAATTAAAAGATGATATTAAGATCATATACTCATCACTTGTTACTTTAAGTTTCTACAGATCTGTTTGTTTATATTCGAAGGATCAAGGCCTAAGCTAAGTTTGCCTACATCACAAAACTACACTAGATCAAAGAAGTGTAAACCTACCTTCTTTCGTGGATTCTTGACCTTGTTTACAATCTGGTTCACACATGTGGCATCCGGCCCCCAGGCAGCGAAATCCTGAAATGCACTCACATTCTGCGTTGCTGGTGGAGGAACACACCTTCCTGGTCCTGAAAACACCTGCGAACCCACAGCCCCCAATGTTTTATTACACTTGACCTCCAAATCCAGGAATCTAATTTATGTTGTGCAGTCACAATCATTCTCACTCTACTTATAATGTTCCCAGTGATGTTAAAGTTTACTTTTAAATCTCTATAAAGACATTTTTACATTTTGGAAAGTCAAAACTTCTCTCTCAGCAAATGAATGTTTCCTCTAGTATTTAGAAACCTCAGTCCACAAATAATTGCTACCATCATAAATTATTTTGCTGGATCTACTGGTTGACAGAAGAATCAGAGTCTTTGACACTTGAGATTTTCAATAGAGAGCAATTAGTAAATAGGGAAAAAAAGCTTATCTTCCCAACTATCGTCTAGAAGAAGAAAACATCTTTGAATTCATACCTTTACATGGCCTGCAGAGGACACAGACCTTTTGTCCACCTACACTGGAGAAACTATTTGGAGGACAGGGAATGCAAGTCTGATTCTTGTTATTCCCACAGAATGTACCTAAAAAAGGCAGACAATAGCGGTACACGTTTGAAACGGGCAATCGTCACCCAAGGCATTCTGAAGTTTACAAGAAAATAAGATTAGAAAAGAATGATTAGTTTTCTAGATGCCACAGTGATAGACATTAGTTTGATTGACTTCCTAAAATGATACATTTGCAAGATAGTTCTTTGTGTAATCACAGAATTAGAAATAACATAATTTCAGGCCAGACACGGTGGCTCACACCTGTAATCCCAGGACTTTGGAGGCCGAGTCGGGCAGATCACCTGAGGTCAGGAATTCAAGACCAGCCTGGCCAACATGGTGAAACCCCGCTCTACAAAAATTAGCCAGGCATGGTGGCACATGCCTATAATCCCAGCTACTCAGGAGGCTGAGGCGGAAGAATCACTTGAACCTGGGAGGCGGAGGTTGCAGTGAGCCAAAATTGCACCATTACACTCCAGCCTGGGTGACAGAGCGAGACTCTGTCTCAAAAGAAAAAAAAAAGAGGCTGGGCGCAGTGGCTCATGCCTGTAATCCCAGCATTTTGAGAGGCTGAGGCAGGCAGATCACCTGAGGTTAGGAGTTCAAGACCAACCTGGCAACATAGTGAAACCCCGTCTCTACGAAAAATAGAAAAATTACCCAGGCGCAGTGGTGCGTGCCTGTAGTCCCAGCTATTTGGGAGGCTGAGGCAGGAGAATCGCTTGAACCTGGGAGGCTAAGGTTGCAGTGAGCTGAGATCACGCCACTGCACTCCAGCCTGAGTGACACAGCGAGACGCTGTCTCAAAAAAAAAGAAAAGAAATAACAAAATACAGATATTGTAAGAAATAAATCAGCAGCAAGAAAATACTTTATCTATTGAATAACACAAAATGATTATCTTGATTGATCTAGGAGATCAATATGACTGGATCCAGAAGGACATCAATGTCCTGCACTAAAATTTAAATGCGCCTGACATTCCCACTGATGAGCCCTGTGCCACCTGCTTACTTGCTGCTATGCTCCCAGTCTGAGCACAAAGCCGTACACACAAAACTAACGTGTATTGAAGTCTTCCCATGTGCCATGCACTGTTCTAAGCCTTTCAGGGGATCCTCCCAGCCATCCCATAAAACTGGTTCTCTTATTATCCCCAAATGAGAAAGTCAAGGCGCAAGAGATCGAATGACTTGGCTGAGTTCACACAGCTAGGTGGTAGCATCCAATAAATATTTGTAAATGAATGGATTTTTTATTTTCATTTCCTTAAAAGGGAGCTCATTAGCCCTGACTACTAGACTAACCGAACGATGCTTCCAACAGAACAGATCAAATGCACATGGTAACTGGGCACTCACCGGCTGGGCAGTTACTACACAGATTCTGCGATGATCTTGTCCTCTCAAAGTTCAGGACCAGCAGCAGAGTGGTTACTATGTTGTAATAGCTGTTTCCCATGATGAAATCTGGCACAGGTATGAGACTAGCAAAGCTGATTCCAAGAGAATTTTAATCAAATTAACTGGTCTCTCAAATGTCACCCTGCAAAATGTAAACATTTCCAAGGAAAGGTGGTTTCTCCTTTCAAAATGATCCATATTGCAATCATTACCTACACAATTCTACAAGAGGATAACTCAGGTTTTTCAGGAACAATTAATGATGCAATACTGTGGAAAAGTAGTAAATTCATAGAAACTACTGCGACAAGGCAGGCGTGACCCAGTACACAGCTTTGTGCAGGTTTGCCAGTATCTGAGGGTGCATTTTCCATCATGTTCTGCTAAAATGCGGAAATAACAATAGCCAGAACTTTTGGGGACTTTCATAGGCACTGCACAGTACTATCCAGCTCTCATTAATGTCAGTTACTTGCTGCCCCTGAAATAAACTCCTTACAAAGAGAATCTGTCAGGGGCATCAGACGATTCAGTTAAGAAGAAGCTATCCCACAGTCACTCTTCCCCCTTGAGCTGAACACCTAAACATGTGGAAAGTCCTCCCTGTTCAACACACTGACACATTTTCTCAACCAGAGCCATGTCCTAGCCTGTTTTGAGATGTGAAGCTTGTATGGTAACAAAACCAAGGAGTGAAAAAGTCTCTTCAGGCCAAGTTCTTGATGTTTATTTAATGGGCTATTGAAGAGATGTTATTCTAAATTAGAAGGAGAAAAAGTCTAGAAATGGGCAAAGGGAGCAAAGGTTCTATCCTCACCTCCTCTCTGTGCCCCGACTCACTCCCCCAAATGGACAGACCTTGAGATCTCGGGGCTGCTGGCGAACTTTCCACTGCTTGGTCTTCAGGGTTCTGCAGCTCGGGAGGGCTTCAGGTCACACACAGGAGTGCTGTGACTCAGCCGGGGGCGGGGTCTCATGGGAAATTCCCACCACAGCTGTGTGAAATCGTTCATTTCGTATCTGCTGACCCCAAAATCCCCTAGAGTCCCTGCCCCTGCCTGATAATGGCACTTCCAATTACTTCTTGGAAGTAGCTCTCTCCTGTCAGGATGTGTCTCAGAGGACGTTGGGAAAAGGATTTTGTCCCTTAAGATAGCTCTCCAGGACAAAGCATTTAGCACGTCCTTAAAATACTGGATTTGAGACTAGAGGGATGAAACCAACTTCTCAACAGTGATCAGCATTTCGCCATATGCTGTCCCCTAACTCCATAGTCACTGTAATGCAAGAGTTGTCATTTCTTGAGCACAGCCGATGTGCCAGGCATGAGATCCACTGTGGCTAATTCACACTATCCTCGAAAGAACACTAGAACTTGGTATGACTGCTGTGGTTACTGGAGGAAACCGGCTGTGAGCGGAGTCAGAGCGTCTACAGGACACGGAGCCGGGTGGGGTTGGAACCCAGGACTGCCTGGTTCCGTTTTATCATTTTATCGTGCTCCTCACTGTGTGGGTAAGAGAGGGAGGAAGGAGGGAGAAATGGAGTGAAATAGAGACAGGGGAAGCGCAGCAGTCACATGGTGGGTGAATGAGCAGGACATGATTCGGTGAAGCTGAGATCTAGGAATAATTTTTAGAAAACCTTGATTTCAATTATTCTTCAAAAAAAAAAAAAAAGGAGAAAGGAAAAAAAAGGCACAGTGACTCATGCCTGTAATCCCAACACTTAGGAGGCTGAGGTGGGTGGATCACCTGAGGTCAGGAGTTTGAGACCATCCTGGCCAACACGGCAAAACCTCCTCTCTACTAAAAATACAAAAATTAGCCGGGGGTGGTGGTGGTGGATGCCTGTAATCACAGCTATTCAGGACTGCTTGAACCTGGGAAGTAGAGGTTGCAGTGAGCCGAGGTTGCACCACTGCACTCCAGCCTGGGTGACAGACAAGACTCTGTCTCAAAAAAAAGGAAAAGAAGAGGACAGAAAATGGAAGGAAAAAAAAAAGAACAGTAAGAGGAGAAGAGGAAGATAAGGAGAATGAAGAGGGAGAAGAGGAGGAAAATAGAAAAGGAGGAGGAGGACGAAAAACAGAACAAAAAGAAGAGAGGAAGAGGAAGAATAAGGAGGAAAAGAATAAGAAGGAAGAATGAGGAGAAGAAAGAAGGGGGATTCCTGGAGGAGAGGAAGACAAGGAGGAGAAGGGAGAGGAGGAGGAGGAAGGGGGGAGGAGGAGGAGGAGGACGGGAGGAGGAGAGGGAGGAGAGGAGGATGCTCTAGGTTGTAGAAGAACCTGCCCATTATTGAACTGCTGGAGCACCTCAGGAAAACGATCAGGGGAAGTGTGTCTGGGGCAGGCGTGGGCTGGGGAATGACCTGGAGGGTGATTTGGGCCGTGGCCATCCCCCGCGGTACCCAGCCTCAGCTCTCCCGTCGGAAGAACAGGAAAACGCAGAGCAACTCGGTTGGGGGACAGCGCCGAGATGCGGGCTTTCTGCCGTCGCCCGCATGCAGAGGGACTCGGAGATCAGGCTGCACAAGCCGAAAAAAGCTGACAGGAAGGAGGAGGAACCCAACGAGCCTTGTGGTTTCGTATTGACCCTGCTGCCCGTGGCCCGTGTGCCTGGAGCCAGCCCCACCGCGACCGCCTTTCCTCCTGCGGGGCCTCCCTTCGCCCTGGGTCTGCAGCAGGTCCTTCCGAGCTTCTCCCTGCCTGGCAGCCTCTCTCCCACGGGCCACTCCTGGGGGTAAAGGGGCTACCCCTTTCCAGCGATTTTTATTCATGTGGGGCCCACCCCAAAGTATCAAAGTAGCTTTGTAAAACAAACAAAAAACAGGCAGGCGCGGTGGCTCACGCCTGTAATCCCAGCACTTTGGGAGGCCTTGGGGGGCAGGAGGGGGGAGGTGGATCACCTGAGGTCAGGAGTTCGAGACCAGCCTGGCCAACATGGTAAAACCCTGTCTCTACTACAAATACTAAAATTAGCTAGGCATGGTAGCAGTCACATGTAGTTCCAGCTACTCTGGAGGCTGAAGCAGGAGAATCGCTTGAACCAGGGAGGCGGAGGTTGCAGTGAGTAGTGATCACACCACTGCACTCCAGCCTGGGCAACAGAGCGAGACTCTGTCTCAAAAAAGAAAAAGAAAAAGAAATTAGCTAGGCCTGGTGGCTCATGTCTATAGTCCCAGCTACTCAGGAGGCTGAGTGAGGCAGGAGGATTGCTGGAGCCCAGGCAGTCGAGGCTGCAGTGAGCCATGATCATGCCACTGCACTCCAGCCTGGGCAAAAAAAAAAAAAAAAAAATTTAAAAAGAGAGAAAAGAAAAGATGGGTTTTCCATTAGTATCCAAACAGAAAAGAACGACTTTTCCATAGGAGGAATGGAAGCTTGGTCTTGAATTTGGGGAGTAGCTCATAAGGGAAGAGAAGGGAGCTGATATTAACTGAACGCTTCCCATGTGTTAAGCACTTTACACATTTACCTGACCCCTATCTTGTCAATATCCTCTTTAGAAACTTCCAGTGGCTCCCTGTTCCCTACAAATAAAACCTGGACCCTAGAGTCCAGTATTCAAAGATCTCCCAGATCTGACCCTCAGGTTGCCTTTTAAAAAATTTAAAATATAGCTCACATAACATAAAATTCACTTTTTTTTTTTTTTTTTGAGACTGAGCCTTGCTCTGTCTCCCAGGCTGGAGTGCAGTGGCACAATCTCGGCTCACTGCAGCCTCTGCCTCCCAGGTTCAAGCAATTCTCTTGCCTCAGCCTGTCAAGTAGTTGAGATTATAGGCATGCATCACCATACCTAGCTAATTTTTTGTATTTAGTAGAGATGCGGTTTCACCATGTTGATCAGGCTGGTCTAGAACTCCTGACCTCAGGTGATTCGCCTGCCTTAGCCTCCCAAAGTGCTGGAATACAGATGTGAGTCACCACGCCCAGTCAAAACTCACCGTGTTGAAGTGTACAATTCAGTGGATTTTAGTACATTTACCACGCTGTACAATGATTACCACTATCTAACTCCAGAACGTTTTCATCAGTCCAAAAAGAAATCCCATGCCCATTGGTGGTATTCTCATTCTCCCTCCCTCAGCCCCTGGCACCCACTAATCTCCTTTCTGTTCCTGTGAATTTACCTATTCTGGACATTTCATAAAAACGTAATTATACAGCGGGGGTCTTTTATGACTGGCTTCTTTCGATTAGCCTAAAGTTCAGAGTGAACGCATCCTGTAGGGTGTACTGGTCTCCACTCCTTTCTGTGGCTGAATTACACTCCACTGTGTAGACAGATCTCGTTTCCTTTCATCTGCTGACAGCCATCTGGGTTGTTTCTGCTTTGGGGCTACTATGAACTGTCCTGCTGTGAACCTTCATGTATAGGTTTTTGTGCAGACATAGGTTTTCAGTTCTCTTGGGTGTATACCTGGGAGTAGAATTGTAGCATCATATAGTAATTCTATGTTTCACTTTTTGAGAAATTGCCAGACTGTTCTCCACAGCAGCTGCACCATTTTACATTCCTACCATCACCAATGAGGGTTTCCATTTCCCCTCATCCTTGCTAATACTTGTAATTTTTCCATTAAAAAACATTATAGCCATCCTAGTAGGTATAAAGTGGTAACTCTTTGTGGTTTTGATTTGCTACGCTTACCCAATTTTATCACACACACACACCATGAAACAGGAGAGGCAAAGAACAGCACAGTGGTTAAGCTCATTCTTTGCTCTCAGACTGAACTGGATCGAATCTAGGCTCTGCCATTTGTGGTGGTGTTGCCGGACAGTGCCATGCAGTTCCAGGCTCTTGGTGTCCTGAACAAAGAATTGGACGTGACACACACAGATGGCAAAGCAAAGCAGCAAATGTTTGTTAAGCACAGGAGGGGGATGGTGGCTCACGCCTGTAATCCCAGCACTTTGGGAGGCCAAGGCAGGTGGATCACTTGAGGTCAGGAGTTTGAGATCAGCCTGGGCAACATGGTGAAACCCCATCTTTACTGAAAATACAAAAATTTGCTGGGCGTGGTGGTGGGTGCCCGTAATCCCAGCTACTCTGGAGGCTGAGGCAGGAGAATCACTTGAACCTGGGAGGGGGAGGTTGCAGTCAGCAGAGATGGCACTCCAGCCTGGGTGACAGAGCAAGACTCTATTTCAAAAAAAAAAGAAAGAAAAAAAGAGTTGATTAAGCACAGTACTACACTCTCAGAGAGGGAAGAGCGAGCTGGTCTCTTCAAGATGAGAGCAGCATTAGTTTGGTGTACTTTGGGTTAATCCGTTTTTTTTTTTCTTCTCTTCCCAAGGTTGCCTAACCTCTAGCCAGTCTGCCTTTTTGTTTGTTTGCTGTTTTTTGAGACAGAGTTTCACTCCGTCACCGAGACTGGAGTGCAGTGGCATGATCCCGGCTCACTGCAACCTCCCCCTCCCTGCCCAGTGTCTGCCTTTTTGATTGGTAGGTGTGTTGCTTAGTTATTTTGACCCCGTGCACTTGTGCGTCATCTCCATCCCATAGTTTTAAGTACATGCATGATAGGAGTCCATATGCATGAGCTTGAACGGGCGGATCATCACATGGGGTCACGTTAGATACTTTTTCTCTCGAATGCGTGTGCCTAACCCGGAAGAGCTGCTCCTTGCCGGCTTGGTCCAGACCCTGCTGGCCATGGAGTCTTTACTCGCTTCTCTTCCTTTTGTTGTTGGCCGCTTAGTTTCCTTCTTTTCTCTTGCTTCTTGCTCACCTGCCCTTTCACCTTACTTCTGCTCTCTGCTTTTACTTATTCTGCCCTTTACCCAACTTTTTAAAATTTTTTTAATTTTTATTTTTAGTAGAGATGGCGTTTCACCATGTTAGGCAGGATGGTCCCTATCTCCTGACATCGTGATCCGCCTGCCTCGGCCTCCCAAAGTGCTGGGATTACAGGCGTAAGCCACTGTGCCCAGCCCTCCTTTATCCAACTTTTACTTCCCCTTGCTATTCTCCTGCCTCATTTTCCCCATTCTTCTGCCTCAGTTGTGTAACCTTGAGCAAATTTCTTAACCTCCCTAACTCCGTTTTGCCAAGCACATCTTACAGGCACAGTAACACCATACATCATCCTCATGAGTTAGGACTGAATGACACGATGAGCATGAAAAGTAGTTCAATGCTTGCCACATAGTTCTCAAGAAAGCAGGAATTGCTATGATCAGACTTGCTGGTTTGAACTGTTCCTTCCCTACCTCCCACACTGATCATCAGAAGAGCGACCACAGGGCAAGTCATGACAGAAAAGGAGAAAAATGCACGAGCTGCCTACAGAATGTGTTCCCAAATACTGGCAGTCATCTGAGAGTCATCTCACCTGTGACATCTGTGGGACCCCCTCCTCGCCCCACTTTGGCAGAAATTGGCTGAAAGTGAGAGTGTCACGCCATAAAAATCAGACTGCTGATCCCCTCCTAACACTTTGAAAGTCACCATCTAACCTCCTCGTTTACATGTGGTACTCTGTTTAACATTGCAGTGTGACATTTAACTGGACCATATTTTCATTTAACTGAATGTTATTCTCTCATCTACATTTTGGACATTCTGTGGGCAGAGACATTACTTCCTCTGAAAGCGACATATTTAATTTCCCACCACAGTAATAAGCTCACTGTCTCCGGTTTTTATGCCAGTAACATAAAAGTCTTTATTGAGCTAAAAGAGTCTCAACATTAGTTTTGCCTGCCCACAGTTAAACAAAATCAGCCACTTCAGAATTATGCTACTGAAGGCCATACTCAACTGTATTCAGGCGTTTAAAAAATTCACAGCCGGGCACAGTGGCTCACACCTGTAATCTCAGCATTTAGGGAGGCTGAGGCAGGAGGATCACTTGAGCCCAAGAGTTTAAGACCAGCCTGGGCAAAATGGCCAGACCCTGTCTCTACAAAAAATTTAAAAAATAGCTGGGAGTGGTGGCACCCGCCTGTGGTTCCAACTACTTGGGGGGTTGGGATGGGAGGACTGCTTGAGCCTGAGAGGTCCAGGCTGCAGTCAGCCACGTTTGCACCTGTGCACTTCAGGCTGGGCAACAAAACTAGACTGCCTCAAAAAAAAAAAAAAAAAAAAAAAAAAAGAATTCATGTTACTGCATGCATTTTTGTGTGATAAAATCATCATAGTAAGCTAAGACAAATTATATAGTTAACTAGATATACTTACTAAGCTAGCCAAAGGTGTAATATTCTTTTGGTATGATTTTCATTTGCTTTAAAATATGTATCATATTGCTTTATCCCTTGTAGCCCTGTAATCTTTCAAATGCAATAAAAAGTTTATCTATTCCATAAAACCTTCCCAACTAAATCAGAGATGACCCCAATAAGACATCAACACTTTAGCAGTATTAATAATATCTGTTTCATCATATTCTAAGCATCTCATTCTAAACCAAGAAATGGATTTTGTTTCATTTTGATTGATTATAGGTCTAATCTTGAATATCTCCAGCAGCTAAATACTTTGAAGCTAAATAACACGAAGGCCCAACAACTCTAAACAAGATAAAGAAGACATTTATAAAGAGAAAGCCCTCAAAATAAGCTTCCTATAAAATATTTTTCTGTCCTTCCAGGGTGCAACTTAGAGGCAATCTGATCTGTGAGATATTCACTATTTACACTTGTTATAGTCCCAAAAGATCTGTTCTTTCAAGAGTCAGTGTCGCCACCCCTATCCCAAATACCCAAACTAGTAGTCACTATTAGGCATACATGGTGCTTGTGATGTCAGTAGGAGTTCTGAGGCCTGGGAAAGAGTAAATTGTTTTTAAACTTGGAAAAAAAGAGAATAAGCAGGAAATCGAAGAAGAAGAAGGCAGAGTAAGGAGAAGGAAGTACGCATCATAAGGAGAAGCGGATGTCAGTGGTCGACTTTGCTCACCTTTCCTTCTTGTTCTGCCCTTTCTCCAGGTGGTATCCACTCATATGCTAAGGCTCAGCAATATTTGTCTCCAACTTCAGACCACCCTCAACACTGTGCAGTCCCCAGGACCAGAATACAAACTGAGGCCTGCTTACCATGTGTCCAAATATTTAGAAATTACTCATCAATCTAAACACACTGTTAAATATGTTCTGTCCAGCGCAGGGACACACACACATACAACGAACACACACGTGCATCTGACTGGGTGTCTGACGCATGGTGCTGGCATATGGACGAATAACTCGGCTCCATCTGCTCTGTGGACCCACACTGCCAAGCCCAGGTGAAGACTCCCCCACATTCCTGGATCCATGTTCTTGAAACTCCACGTGAGGGTGTCTCCATGCTGTGAGGGTTGGGGGCTGTGCTGCTGCCTCCAGGGAGGGCAGGAAGGGTGTGAGTCATAAGGGCACCAGGCAGACAAAAGGCAAGTGGATTCGTCAAATCTGTCTCAGATACCAAGGATGTAACAGATTCTTTCTTTCTTTTTTTTTTTTTTTTTTTTTTTTTTGTTATGGAGTCTTGCTCTGTCACCCAGGCTGGAGAGCAGTGGCGCAGTCTCAGCTCACTGCAACCTCCGCCTCCCATGTTTAAGTAATTCTCCTGCCTGTGCCTCCTGAGTAGCTGGGACTACAGGTGCCCATCACCTCGCCTGGCTAATTTTTTGTATTTTTAGTAGACACAGGGTTTCACCGTGTTAGCCAGGATGGTCTCAATCTCCTGACCTCATGATCCACCCGCCTCGGCCTCCTAATGTGCTAGGATTATAGGCATGAGCCACCGCTCCTGGCCAAGATTCTTGCATAATCTATTATTATGCAAGAATATCACAGACAGTGGCATTTCCCAGCAATCCCAAGGATCCACTTTTTTTTTTTTTTTTTTTTTTTTTGAGACAAGGTCTCACTCTGTCACCCAGGCTGCAGTGCAGTGGGGCAATCTGGACTCACTGCAGCCTCCGCCTCCCGGGTTCAAGGGATTCTTCTGCCTCAGACTCCCAAGTAGCTGGGATTACGCTTACCACCTTGCCCAGCTAATTTTTGTATTTTGTTGTGGAAGGGGGTTTTTCATGTTGTTCAGGCTGGTTATCCACTTGGTCTATCCTATTAATGGTCCACTTGGCAGTTTTGAAAGTTATTGTACATTGGCATGGAATTCACAGCAGTTATGCACAAAGTCTGAGGATTCCTTTGTAATATTAAACTATTCATGTTATTCTTGACTATGCACATATGTAATATGTAGAATAAGAACTGCAGTATTAATTATTTACTAGAATCTCCTAGGACTGAGCCAAACGACAATTTCAATTTTTATAAAAATATTTAAAACAATTTAATTAAATTTCAAAAGATTAAAAATCTCAGATCTTTAATAAAAATAAGTTTTAAATACTTGATATTTATCCATTATGATTTGTTTTTTAATTCTAATAATTCTGAAACTTTAAAAAAAATAATGAAAAAAACAAACATGAAAAATTTAGGGCCAGGCGTGGTGGCTCATATCTGTAATCCCAGCACTTTGGGAGGCCAAGACGGGCAGATCACCTGATGTCAGGAGTTTGAGACCAGTCTGACCAACACGGAGAAACCCCGTCTGTACTAAAAATACAAAAAAATTAGCCAGGCATGGTGGCACATGCCTGTAATCCCAGCTACTTGGGAGGCTGAGGCAGGAGAATCGCTGAACCTAGGAGGTGGAGGCAGAGGTTGCCATGAGCTGAGATCGCGCCATTGCACTCCAGCCTGGGCAACAAGAGCAAAAAACTCCGTCTCAGAATAAATAAATAAATTTTACATACTCTAATTCACATTTTGCATTAAATACATGCAAATGCTGTATATGTTGAGTATAATTATATTTTTTTAATCCTTTAAGTCATTACTGTCCAAATACAAATTATGCTAAATTATCTATTGCAACAAATGAAATGAAAGCAAGAAAAATAAATTTGATGGGCAAAAATACAATAATTTATAAACTGTGTATGTCTTTTTTTTTTTTTTTTTTTGAGACAGAATCTTGCTCTGTCACCCAGGCTAGAGTGCAGTGATGCGATCTTGGCTCACTGCAATCTCTGCCTCCCAGGTTCAAGTGATTCTCCCCACTCAGCTGGACTGCAGATGCACGTCCCCACACCCAGCTAATTTTTGTATTTTTAGTAGAGATGGGGTTTCACCATGGTGGCCAGGTTGGTATCAAACTCCTGACTTCAGGTGATCTGCCCGCCTCAGCCTCCCAAAGTGCTGGGATTAAGGCATGAACCAACATGCCTGGCCCTGTATGCCTGTATTTACCACTCATTTAAACATTTTCAGGTCATCAGAGAACATCTACACATCTATAATATTAATTAAACTCAGTCATCTTTGCCAACTTTGTTACATAAAAATAATTTGTTATTTAGTTACTTTGAAGACTTCTCTGTGAAGTAGAATATTCTCCTTGCGCTTGATTCGACACAGTTAAATATTCAGACATGGTATAGAGCTCATTTCTATACCTGCTCCAGGCCCAAAAGCGTCAGAGACAGTGCTGAGAGACACGTAGTTGGTAGTCAATAACCTTTATCGAATGAACAAATAAATAAATGAATGCATGAATCTGTTAACTGCAGTCCTGCGGTGTGCCTATCTCTCGTGACCTAACGTTTTATTTTCACTTTCTTCCTGGGGAAATCCTTCTGGCACGTAGACCCCAATTTGAGCTGTCGTTTTCCTTTCTCAGGTCTCACATAAAATGCTTTTCTGATCATGGCTAACACTGGCCGAGGGCTTACTATGTGCAAGGCACTGTTTTATGTGTTTACGTACGTTCCCACAATTATACCTTAGGACAGCCTTTGCCCCTATGTTACAGGTGAGGAAACAAGGGCACAGAGAAGCCAGGTAGCCTGCCCGGTATCACCTGGCTGGTAAGGAGCTGAGAAAGGGTTAGAAACTTGGCTGTCTGGCTCCAGAGACCATGCTCTTAGCAAACATTCTTAACCTGCCTGTGCCCAGGGCCCTTTTTGTTTGTGGGCCCTTTGCTTGTGGAGCCCCGTCAGAATAGGGTTCGTAATTCATAAAATACAATACAAAGGATTACAAAGGAAACCAACTGAATTGAAATGTACCTGCCAAAATATTTTTAAAGCCAATTTGTGGCTAGGCACGGTGGCTCATGCCTGTAATCCCAGCACTTTGGGAGGCCGAGGCAGGCAGATCACAAGGTCAGGAGTTCAAGACCAGCCTGGCCAAGATGGTGAAACACCGTCTCTACTAAAAATTAAAAAAAAATTAGCTGGGTGTGGTGGCAGGCGCTTATAATCCCAGCTACTAGGGAGACTGAGATGGAGAACTGCTTGAACCCAGGACGTGGAGGTTGCAGTGAGCCGAGATCATGCCACTGCACCCCAGCCTGGGAGACAGAGTGAGACTCCATCTTAAAAAAAAAAAAAAAGCCAATTTATGATGTACTAATATATGGACTTACCGTGTATCTGCCATGATTTCAAATTAATCATGATTCTAAATGGTATTTTGGGATATCTGCAAGAACTGTAATGTGGTATGAAGACAACTTTGGTCCCAAGCCATGAGTACTGTTCCTTCAGCTATGCTTTGTGAATTACTGTATTCAAAATGGGAGATGTTAGATTTCCATTAGAGGTTAGTGAAAATAAAGACGGAATTTTACATCTAAGTTCACAGACTTCGTGATTTTTGTCTGTGCACCCCTGGGCATCTGTGGACCATAGGGTCACAACCCCTGTATGAAGTCTCTTCACCATCGCTCATGCGCTTCAACAGTCTTAGCTCTGGGAACTTGCTCTTACTCCAAGAGCCAGCTTCACTTTGATTATTTCTTCAGATGCTGTTACATATCTTAAGGCAAAAATTCTATGTCATTTCTGTCCCTCATCATCGTCACCAAGATGGCACGTGTGTATGGTGTATCACTTTCTGTGGTCCATTCCCCTGGTCCCTTCATCACTGAATTTAAACAGATTGCGACTACCGATAGACACATGTTTTCTAATACTTAATAACAGCTAATACTTACGGGTGACTTCCTGCATTGCAGATGTTATGCTAAACACTTTAAATGTTTTCTTTAGCCTGAGAAGACAGATTTTGTTTCCATCTGAAGAGGCTAAATAAAATACTTAAAGTGTTTAGCATAGGCGGAGCATGGTGGCTCAGGCCTGTAATCCCAGCACTTTAGGAGGCCAAGGTGGGCAGATCACCTGAGGTCAGGAGTTTGAGGCCAGCCTGGCCAACATGATGAAATCCCATCTCTACTAAAAATACAAAAATTAGCTGGGCATGGTGGTGTGCACATATAGTCCCAGCTACTCAGGAGGCTGAGGCAGGAGAATCAATCACTTGAACTCAGGAAGTGGAGGGTACAGTTAAGTTGAAATCACACCACTGCACTCCAGCCTGGGCAAGAGACAGACAGACAGACACACACACGTTGAGCATAACATCTGCAATGCAGGAACTCAGTGAGGTAAGAATTACTGTTACTGTTCTAATGTGAAGAAACAGAAGCCAAGGGAGTTGAATTACTGAGACAAGGATTAAGGGCAGCATTTGAGGGTTTACTCCAGGCCAGTGTTCTATCTTTAACTATATTCATTCATTTAATCCTCATAGTAACCCTGTGAAGTACACAGGTTCTGTGATCCCCCCACCCCGCCCCGTTTTATAGATGGGGAACCTGAGGCATGAGGGCTAACTCATTTGTTGAAGATCACTTAGCTAGCATGGGACAGAGCTGGGCTTAACTCCAGACAGGCTGGACTCAGAGAGCGAGAACACGCGCTCCCACCACACCATACTGCCACATTTAAGGAATGGAGACGCCAGGGATCGAACCGACACTGTCTCATTCCAAAGCTACCTTAACATCTGGCCAAGAGGTATGACTAACACAGGAGCTAACGGTAAGGGTGCATTCCTGTGAATCAGTAAAAAGATGTGTTGACTCAGCAACTAAGGGTGAGATTCAATCCACTGGTTTCAGAGCTGAGTTAGAAACCACATTAGAGCTCATCTACACGAATGACTACCACGAAAATGACGATCAATTTAAACTTTGAGAAATGTGATGAAGAGCAGAATTGATAGCCTCATAGTAGTCACTTTTTGGAGGAAGTTAGATTAGCTTAAAATAAGAAAGAACACGTCATCGAAAACCATTAAGTAAACAGTGCTCTGTATTTTAAAATTCAGATGGAGAGAGATAGTTGCCACACGCCATTAAGGGGAAAACTATTCCTTGTGCTGCAAGTGACAACTGTGATCAAAGCAGTATCACCCCAAAAGGCAACATTATCCTGAAGTAACATGACTTTGTACTGAAGGCCAGTTTCTGTCTGTGGGGTACTAGCTCCCAGTCCCTACCATTCACCTTACCCCTTTTGGGAAGTAAAGTACTATTAAAATTAAGGAATACACAAATGCATCGTAACTACTATCAATTAACATCCAAGAGTTCTTATTCAATAAATAAAAAGCAAGGCAACACCAGGAGGCAGATTTTGTCCCTTCTGAACTTTTTAATGGTGACCAGCATTATCTGTCAAATAATTCCACTCATAAGTCGTTCTCCACAAAATCCATCTCCTGTTCTTCTGGGTTTCCATTATAATGGAAGATTGTTGCATAAACCATTGGTTTTCATAAGACTTTTTTCTTCAGTTAAGTATCACCACACTAAATAAAGTTCCATTGTACCTGGGTGTAAGTTGTAAATACTCCATATATATGCCTACAGAGCCTGTTGCACTCAACCTCAAGCAATTTCCAAGTTTCATTATTATCATCATTGAATCACTGTCCCTTATCAACTCAGTAAATTTAATTCAATAAGCATTTATCAAATGTGTAATGCAAATCTGCACATTTTTTACCTTTCTAACCCATTTACTTCTACTTTGTATCCTACCACTCCCCTCTAGTTTGACTTTCCTGTTTTTTTTTAAATAAATTTTTATTTTTATTTATTTTTGAGATGAAGTCTTGCTTAGTCGCCCAGGCTGGAGTGCAGTGGCACCATCTCGGCTCACTGCAACCTCCACTTCCCAAGTTCAAGAGATTCTCCCACCTCAGCCTCCTGAGTAGCTGGAATTACAGGCAACTGCCACGACACCCGGTTAATTTTTGTATTTTTAGTAGAGATGGGATTTTGCCATATTGGTCAGGCTGGTCTCGAACTCCTGACCTCAGGTGATCTGCCCACCTTGGCCTCCCAAAGTGCTGAGATTAAAGGCATGAGCTACTGAGCCCGGCCACTCCCTCATCTTATTTGGGTTTTCTCCTCAGAAAAAGCATTCTTTGACCAGTGTCTAGACAAGTACTCCCCCCGCCAATTATTCTCTATCTCCTCTCCCTCCTTTGTTTTCCTTCATAGTACATACCACTACTTGGCACGCATATTTATTTGTGCTTATTTGTGCTTTTGTTTACTGTCTGTCTTTCCCCATGGAACATAAGCTCCATGAGAGGGGACACTGTTCACTGCTGCATCCTCTGGCACCCAGAGTACACTTGAAAGCACATGACAAGTGCTCCATAATACCTCTGGAATTAGTTTTACTGTCTTGTGAGGCATATACAGGTAAGGTGCCATCCCAACAATTTTCCCAGCCTTAAATGGAAAGAAGAGGTTACACAAATAACTAAGGTAAGAGCACACAGCCCTACAGATTCTGTAATAGGAATCTATAGAATTACCCATCCTGTTTTGCAGGATGGGTAATCCACTGAAAGGCCGATATAGGCCAGGTGTAGTGGCTCACGCCTGTAATCTCAGCACTTTGGGAAGCCGAGGTGGGTGGATCACGCCTTGTGATCCCAGGAATTGAAGACCAGGCTGGCCAAGATGGCGAAACCTCATCTCTACTAAAAATATAAAAATTAACCAGGCGTGGTGGCAGGCGACTGTAATCCCAGTTACTGGGGAGGCTGAGGCATAGAATCTGCTTGAACCCAGTAGGCAGAGTTTGCAGTGAGCTGAGATCACACCACTGCACTCCAGCCTAAGCAACAGAGCAAAACTCCATCTGAAAAAATTGAAAAAAGAAAAGCCTGACATAGAAGTAGAGGTATTCCCAGCAGAAGAAAATGCTTATGTCAAAGCACGAAGGGAGTGAGGTTCTAGAAAGTTCCCAGAACAGAGTGCGTGAGGGAGCAGAAGACACAGGAATGTGGAAGATAAGAAAGAAGGGATTTGTTGAAGCACACTGTGGCGGGATTTAAACTTTGAATCCCCTACCTAGGAGTCACTGGCAAATTCAGCAGATTCACAAAACTAGAGACATACGAACGGTCACCAGAACATAGTTCTCATCCTGAGTGTAGCCACTGCTCTAACAACCTCCAGAGTAGGTGGGCCTTAAGATAAGGAAGTGATCTCCAGGATACAGTAAAGGATGGGGGACACGGAGTGAGCCAGGAAAGTTTTGCTAGATTCAAGGGTCTACCGCTGGGTGGATATGGATTTTGTCTTGCCTATTGACAGAAATACTGGTGTAACTCCTTGAATACTGTATGTTTCCAAAGTACTGGAATTTGAAAGCATTATGGAAACAATTACAGAATTACAACAGGAAATATTAAGGGACTCAACATTTCAACTCCTGAGCATGGTGTATTATGCAAGATCTCACTATGTCCTCACTAACCTCTGGGCAGGCATTACTATTCACATTTTGCAAGAAAGTTATCTTAAAGGCTTTTTGATAACCCGTAACTGAAACCCTAAGTAATGGAATCTTACTCTTACTTCAAGAAATAAGATGATGGTTAGGGGCAGTGGCTCATGCCTGTGATCCCAAAACTTTGGGAGGCCAAGGCGGGAGGATCACTTGAGCCCAGGAGTTCGATATCAGCCTCGGCAACATAGCATGACCCTGTCTCTGCTTCTCACAAAGAAAAGAAGTAAGATGCCATGGAAGGCATGGCAATAAGTGTTTTCCATAAACAACCCAAGAGAAACAAACAGAAACAGAAAACCCTGTGCAAGCCACAGCCTTGCTTCCACACTGGGCTTTGAAGATTTTCCAATGAGCCACCAACGAGGTGGTTAAAACATCAGAGACTGCATCCGATTTCTCAGGACACCAAGGGTCCCGGGATGGGAAGAGCCAAGCCTGTGGGCTGCGGTCACCAGGATGAACAAGGGAGCAGCAGGAGCCAAGTGCTCGACCTCCCGCCTCGCATCCCGCAGGCCGCACCCACCCCTCGGAGTCGGCGAGGTGGCTGCGGCACAGCGACTCCAGGCCGCAGAGACCCACAAGCGACGCTCTGAAAGAAGTGACCTTTCGGGGCTGTTCCTCTCAGGCCTGGCCAGCAGCCCCCGGCGCATTTGCGTCTGATTTGGCCCCTGCAAGCTCCGACGCGACCGTGCGAGTCGCTGGGAACACGCGACCGTCCCGCCCCCTGCGACCTCGCTCGGCCAATCCTGGGTGCCACGTGCTGCGGCCGCCGGAAGTGGACCTACGTCATGCGGGTCAGCCGCCCAGTTTCCGGCGCGCGCCGTGGGAGTTGTGTCTGTTGGCCCACGCTGGGGGGCTTTTCACACCGGTGGGCGCAGAGGCGATGCCGTTCCCGGGGCCCCTCACAGACGTCGGTGTCAGAATTTCCCCCCTTGCGGCAGTGCCGCCTCAAATGTCAGGGCTCGCCTACGCTTCTCCTGTCTCGCCGACCTAACCTTTCGGGGGCTCCAGAGGGGAAATTCGCCGTTTCTGCCGGACCTCTCTAGAGCGTGCCTGAACCCGGCCTTTATGGGATGTTGAACAACTACGTTTATTCAGTGCCCCAGAGGCCTTCCTTATGGCCAATAACTACAGTTTAAATTCCTCCTCTAATTCATTTTGTAGTTCTCTGGTGAGATGAATTTGACTTGAGAAATAAGATTAAAATAGGAATAAGAAATTGGTTGAAATCACATTGTAGAGTTCTGCACATATAAAATATTTATAGCAATAAAGAAGGCTGTCAAATAACAGGGTGAAAGCAGGATAACATTTGGTTAGCACCTGCTGCGTG
The DNA here is from genome assembly GCA_963573385.1 of Cacajao melanocephalus. Lineage (NCBI taxonomy): Eukaryota > Metazoa > Chordata > Mammalia > Primates > Pitheciidae > Cacajao > Cacajao melanocephalus. Next base: position 22,263 of record CAUYLG010020705.1, read on the forward strand.
CCAGGGGCTGTAATAGACGCTGGGGATTCAGCGACGACCAAGACAGGAAGGTTCTCCCGGCGTTCTCAGGACTCCGGGAAGACACAATAAATAACTAAACAAAAGGCAAAATGTTAGAATGATGCACTCTTCTGAGATGAAATATAGGGAATGATTTATTTTACAGTGTTTATACTTAAGATGAGATACTAAATGGAAGAGTGACCCATGGAAAAACAATAACTTGGCAGCAGATTTTTTTTTTTTTCTTTGCCGCTAAGATCAGGATAATTCTGAGGGGAGTTGTGTTTCTGGAACAATGACCAGATGGCCATGGGTGGCTATTACTAACACTGTCAATGCCATTTCTCTGTGATTGCTTTGTGACCTCCACAGGAAGAACAATATTTCAGCATTAAAAGCTGCAACTGCTATGAGAAGCCATGTTCCTTGAAAACCGAGTTTTTGGCCAGGCACAGTTGCTTATGCCTGTAGTCCTAGCTACTTGGGAGGCTGAGGCAGGAGGATCCCTTAAGCCCAGGAGGTGGAAACCAACCTGGGCAGCATAGCCAGGCCCTGTCTCTAAAAAAGAAATAAAACCGGCAGTTTCTTCATTTGTACCTCCTGCAATGCATAGAGTTGTCAAATGTTGAGTTAAACAGGTAGTGGATAGGATAGGGTGGTTCTGCCTGGAAATTGGAGACTGAACTAGGAAGTGTCTTCGTTGTCAGTACGACAGCAATATTTTTTGGTAAATGTTTTTAATTTCTTGGTTTTGTCCTATAAATGTGTTCTGAGAAATATGCATGAACTGTAGAGTGTCTTGAGTGTAACTGACTTTTAATACTGACAGTATATGGTGGGTAGAGTGTGAAATTTTGCATCAGAATATCTGAATTTGACCAAGACTGCAGGACCTTGTACAGTCATTTCACCGTTCTGGACCTCAATCTTCACATCCGTGGAAGAAAAATGGTAACACCTGCCAGGAAGTCAATATATAAGGTCTAAAGCTGATAAATAAGAAAATATTAACATAGTATTTTAAAATACTGAGATAACTACCAGAAGAATTAAAGACTTGAAAATATTTGCTTCTGGGGAGCAGGGCTAAGGGGAAGGACTGAGTCAGAGGGCTGCTGCCGCATGGGTGAACTATTACTCTGTAGCAAAACCTGGCTGCTATGGTCCCCCATTGGGTTGTAGTGACTCTGCTTCAGGTTGTTAGTTGTGCAGGTTGGCTGGGGCTGCTCTGTTCCACGTGTTCATTCTGAAACCCAGGTTGAGGGAACAGCAGCAACTTGCCTGAGGAAAGCTCTTCCTACCGCAATTCAGCAGCAGAAGAGCACAACCTAATCATCAGGTCAGACTTTTCAAGGCTTTGTTCAGGTGTCTGTTAACATTCCATGGACCAAAACAAGGCCAAACCCAAAATCAAGGGACAGGAAGTAGACACCACCCATAAAGGTAGAAGAGTAGTGACTATTTCTGAAAACCAATCCAATTTGCCACAAGTAATACTTGTTTGCTTTTGGAGATGGAATCTTGCTGTGTCTCACAGGCTGATGTGCAATGGTGCAATCTCGGCTTACTGCAACCACCACCTTCCTGGTTCAAGCGATTCTCCTGCCTCAGCCTCCTGAGTAGCTGGGATTACAGGCGCCTGCCACTGCGTGCAGCTAATTTTTGTATTTTTCAGTAGAGACAGGGTTTCACCATGTTAGCCAGGCTGGTCTCAAACTCCTGACCTAAGGTGATCCACCTGCCTCAGCCTCCCGAAGTGCTGGGATTACAGGTGTGAGTCACATGCCCAGCTAACACTTGACTTTTAAAAAACTGTGCAATGTATTCACTTAGTAAGAAATAATGCTGACTCTGGTCCATTTCAGGTCTTGATGGTGATGCTCATGTCTCAGGATTGTCAATTCTAGTTCATTCTCTCTTGCTCTCACTGCTGAAACATCTGTCATTTCAGCAGACCAGAAGCAGGAGCATTGTTGACTCCTTTTAGGAGTTTACCATTGGTGACCAGGCGTAGTGGCTCACACCTGTAATCCCAGCACTTTGGGAGGCCAAGGCTGATGGATCACTTGAGGTCGGGAGTTTAAGACCAGCCTGGCCAACATGGTGAAACCCTGTCTCTAATATAAATGCAAAAAAATTTATATTAGGGTGTGGTGTCATATGCCTGTAACCCCAGCTACTTGGGAGGCTGAAGCAGGAGAATCACTAGAACCCCGGAGGTAGAGGTTGCAGTGAGCCAAGATCATGCCACCACACTCCAGCCTGGGCAACAGAGTGAGACTCCGTCTCAAAAACAAACAAACAAACAAACAAACAAAAAACAGTTTACAATGGCAACTGGATCCAAACAGCCTGTGTTCTTTTGGTTTTCCTTCCCTCCTTGGTTCTAGAAGCAAACATCTAACCACTTGCCTCTCCTGTTTGTCATTCCTGTTTTCCACATTCCTTCCTTTGCAAATAGCCAAAAGTGAAGTCATTCCAGAACTCGTGAAAGTTTTTTCTTAAATGTCCTATGATTAAAGACATTTCAAACTTTTGCACAAATTCAGTGTTCATAAATGACTCTATTCACAGTTTTTTTTTTTTTTGAGACAGTCTCTGTCGAGCAGGCTGGAGTGCAGTGGCATAAGATCACGACTCACTGCAGTCTTGACCTCCTGGGCTCAAGCAGTTCCCCCACCTCAGCCTCTCAAGTAGCTGGGACCATAGGCGTCTAATTTTTTAAAATTTTTTGTAAAGACAGGGTCTTGCCATGTTGGCCAGGCTAGTCCCAAACTCCTTGGCTCAAGCAGTCCTCCCACCCTGGCCTCCCAGAGTGTTGGCATGAGCCACCCTGCTCAGCTCCAATTTTTAAAATTAAATAAGAAACACACTCACCACCATTGTAAGAATCATATGAAATATAGCAAAGTGCTTTGTAAACTAACAAAAAATTTTTTTCTTGAAAATAAATGTTGCAAGGCGTGGTGGCTCATGCTTGTAATACGAGCACTTTGGGAGGCCAAGGTGGGCCGATCACTTGAAGTCAGGAGTTCAAGACCAGCCTGGCCAACATGGTGAAATCCCATCTCTAATAAAAATACAAAAATTACTTGGGCATGGTGGCATCTACCTGTAATCCCAGCTACTTGGGAGGCTGAGGCATAAGAATCTCTTGAACCTGGGAGATGGAGGTTGCAGTGAGCCAAGATTGCACCACTGCACTTCAGCCTGGGTGACAGAGCAAGACTGTCTCAACAACAACAACGAAGAAGAAAGAAGAAGAAGAAAAAAGAAGCTGGGCGCAGTGGCTCACGCCTGTAATCCTAGCACTTTGGGAGGCTGAGGTGGGTGAGATCACCTGAAGTCAGGAGTTCAAGACCAGCCTGGCCAACATGGTGAAACCCCATCTTTATATATATATAAAAAATTCTTTTAAAGTATAAATTAATTTGTTTAATTAAAAAAAAGAAGAAAGAAGAAGAAAAACACGATTTTAATATCTAAATAGGAACCTTAAAAACACTGATGTATTTAGGCTGGGTGCCGTGGCTCACACCTGTAATCCCAGCACTGTGGGAGGCTGAGGTGGGCAGATCATTTGAGGTCCGGAGTTTGAGACCAGCCTGGCCAACATGGTGAAACCCCATCTTGACTAAAAATACAAAAATTACATGTATTACATGCCTGTAATCCCAGCTATTAGGGAGGTTGAGGCACAAAAGTCACTTGAACCTGGGAGCTGGAGGTTACAATGCGCCAAGATTGCACCACTGCACTCCAGCCTGGGCGACAAAGTGAAACTCTGTCTCAAAACAACAACAACAAAAACACTGATGTATTTAAAATACTGTTTGATCTCATATTATTGGTGAGAATGTTAAGTGGTTCCACTTGTATGGAATTGCTTAAATGAATTTCTCACTTCTGGGAATTTACCCTCCAATTAGACTTGCACAAGCAGGACCTATGTGTAAGGTTATTCAATCCAATTCTGTCTACACTATACAACTGGAGATAACTTGTGATATCAATGGGGCAGCAGCAAATAAACTATAGAACATGCCCACGATGGCATACTATCTATCTGAAAATAACCTGAAACATAAATAAAATGAAGTTCTTTTTGCTATGGAGAGATCTCCCAAGATACTTAAGTGTGTGTGTGAGTGACTGGGTGGGGGAAATGCAGAAACATATACACATATAAAACGTAGATTCTATACAGTGTGTATATATTTCTGCATTTCCCCCACCCAGTCACTGACACACACAAGTGAATACCTTGAAAGATCTTTCCATAGCAAAAAGAACTTTATTTCTCAGATTATTTTGTTATTTATTATATATGTATGATCTACATTTTTACAGGAGAAAGGGAAAATAACAGTATACATAATAGCATATATTTGTATGCTTGTGCTTGCATAAAGAAATACTGGAAGAATGCATAAGAAGCTGGTAAGGTGAGGCGGCGGCCATGGAACTGGATAGGGACAGGCATATGTGTTCAATGTGATCCTTATCATCTTGATTTTTGAAAAATCAAGTATCAGTATTCAAAAACTGTTTAAAAAATAAAATTTGAGGCGGGGCATGGTGACTCATGCCTGTAATCCCAGCACTTTGGGAAGCCAAGGCGGGCAGATCACTTGAGGCCAGGAGTTTTAGACCAGCCTGGCCAACGTGGTGAAATCCTGTCTCTACTAAAAATACAAAAATTACCTGGGGGGTGGGTGGTGCACCCCTGTAGTCCTAGCTATTTAGGAGGCTGAGGCACAAGAATCACTTGAAGCTGGGAGGCAGAGGTTGCAGTGAGCTGAGATCACACCACTGCACTCCAGCCTGGGCAACAGAGGGACACTGTCTCAAAAAATATATACTAGTAAAAATAAATAAATAAAATAAAATTTGAGGGAAAAGATAGCATCTTCAATAAATGGTACTGGAAAAACTGGAAAACCATAAGCAGAAGAATGAAATTAGACCCCTATCTCTCACCACATACAAAAATCAAATCCACATGGATCAAAGACTTAAATCTAAGACCTGAAACTATGGAACTGCTAGAAGAGGCCAGGTGTGGAGGCTCACACCTGTAATCCCAGCACTTTGGGAGGCACCTGAGGCCAGGAGCTCAGGACCAGCCTGGCCAACACGATGAAACCCTGTCTCTACAAAAATTACCTATGTTACAATCCTGCACGAGCTGCACATGTACCCCAGAACTTAAAGTATCATATGATTTAAAAAAATACAAAAAGTAGCTGGGCATGATGGCGCGTGCCTATAATTCCATCTACTTGGGGAAACTGCTTGAACCTGGGAGGTGAAGGTTGCAATAAGCTGAGATGGCGCCATTGCACTCCAGCTGTGGGCAAGAGAGCAAGACTCCATCTCAAAATAAATACATAAATAAACAAACTACTAGAAGAAAACACTGGGGGGGGTCAGGCACGGTGGCTCATGCCTGTAATCCTAGCACTTTGGGAGGCCAAGGCGGGTGGATCCCCTGAGGTCAGGAGTTCAAGACCAGCCTAGCCAATATGGTGAATCCCTGTCTCTACTAAAATACAACAGTTAGCTGGGCATGATGGTGGGTGCCTGTAACCCCAGCTACTTGGGTGGCTCAGAGAGGAGAATCGCTTGAACCCAGCAGACAATGGTTGCAGTGAGCCAAGATCACCTCACTGCACTCCAGCCTGGGTGGCTGAGTGACACGCTGTCTCAAAAAAAGAAAAGAAAAGAAAAGAAAAGAAAAAAACGAGAAAGAAAACACTGGGGAAATGTTCCAAGGTATTGATTGGGGCAAAGACCTGAAAGCACAGACAACAAAAGCAAAAACAGACAAATGGGATTACATCAAACTAAAAAGTGGATGCACAGAAAAAGAAACAAAGCAGGACTGGGCGCGGTGGCTCCGGCCTGTAATCCCGGGACTTTGGGAGGCTGAGGTAGGTGGATCACAAGGTCAGGAGTTCAAGACAAGCCTGGCCAAGATGGTGAAACCCCATTTCTACTAAAAATACAGAAATTAGCCGGGCACGGTAGTGCGTGCCCGTAATCTCAGCTACTGAGGAGGCTGAGGCAGGGAACTGCTTGAACCTGGGAGGCGGAGGTTGCAGTGAGTCGAGATTGTGTCACTGCACTCCAGCCTGGGCGACAGAGCGAGACTCTTGTCTCCAAAAAAAAAAAAAAAAAAAAGAAGAAGAAAAAGAAAAGAAGCAAAGAGACAACACACAGAATGGGAAAAAATTATTTGCAATTTATTCATTTGATGAGGGACTAATGACTAGAATATATTAGGAACTCAGTAGCAAGAAAACAATCCAATTTAAAAGTGGGTAAAAGAAGACGGGTGCAGTGGCTCACACCTGTAATCCCAGCACTTTGGGAGGCTGAGGTGGGCAGATCACCTGAGGTCAGGAGTTCGAAACCAACCTGACCAACATGGTGAAACCCCACATCTCTTAAAAAAAAAAATGGGCAAAAGATCTGAATAGACATTTCTGAAAAGGAGATATGAAACGAGGCTCAATATCACGAATCAGAGAAATGCAAATAAAGACAGTAAGTTATCATCTCACCCGTGAAAATGCCTTTTATCAAAAAGGGAATAACATGCCGACATGGATGTGGACAAAGAAGGAACCTCATACACTGTTGGCGAGCATGTAAATGAGTGCAGCCACTATGGAAAACTGTATGGAATCCTCAAAAGATGAAAAAGAGAACTACCATATGTTCCAGCACTCCCACTGCTGGGTATATATCAAAAAGAAAAGAAGGGCTAGGAGCAGTAGCTCATGTCTGTAATCCCAGCACTTTGAGAGGCTGAGGCAGTCAGATCTCTTGAGGTCAGGAGTTCAAGGCAGGCTAGCCAACATGGTAAAACCCTGTCTCTACTAAAAATACAAAAATTAGCCAGGTGTGGTGGCACACGCCTGTAGTCTCAGCTACTCAGGAGGCTGAGGCATGAGAATTGTTTCAACCCACAGGCAGAGGTTGCAGTGAGCCCTGATGGTGCCACTGCTCTCCAGCCTGGGTGACAGAGCAAGATGGAGTCTATTAAAAAACAAAACAAAACAAACAAACAAAAACAGAATGGACATCAGTACATCAAAGAGATATTTGCACTCCCATGCTTATTGTAGCACTGTTCACAACAGCCAAAATACGGAATCAGCCGAAATGTACATCAACGGATGAATGGATAAAGAAAAGGCAAATGTACACAATGGATTACTATTCAGCCATAAAAAATAATAAAATCCTATTTGCAACAACATTGATGGAACTGGAGGTCATTATGTTAAGTGAAACAAGCCAGGCAAAGAAAGACAAGTATCAGCCAGGCACGGTGGCTCACGCCTGTAATCCCAGCACTTTGGGAGGCCAAGGCTGGTCGATTACCTGAGGTCAGGAGTTCGAGACCTGCCTGGCCAACATGGCGAAACCCCATCTCTACTAAAAATACAAAAACAAGCCAGCCGTATTGGCGCACGCCTGTAATCCCAGCTACTCGGGAGGCTAAGGAAGAATCGCTTGAACCTGGGAGGTGGAGGTTGCAGTGAGCCAAGATCGCGCCACTGCACGAGGAAAAACGATGCTGAAAAGACAATGCTGAGGAAAAAACACACACTCTTGAGACATCCGGGTGTGAATAAATGCGCAAGAGTCGCCCGAGATCGGGAGACTAGGCGTGGGGAGAGGCCCAGGGAGGCCTGGACAAGAGTCCTAACAGGCTAGGGGCGAAACGGGAAGACCCTCCAGGAAAGAGGAACAACGCAGAGGGAATAGACGGAAACGGAGCTCAAACAAAGGAAGCCCTCTGCCAGCAACTTCTGCGCCTCGGCCGCTCCACAGACCAGCTCCTCACCCGCGGTGGCCGCAGAGACTGCTAGGCACTGCCGGCGCCCGGGCAGGCCGGACTGTACCATTCGCAGAGGGTTCCATTCGGGTGCCAGCCGCCTCACTCGGTCCTGTTCAACTAGAAACGCCCCGGCGCCACCCCCGCCTCAGTCCGAGGTAGGCTCGGCCGGACGTGACGCAGCTTGACGCCAGGGCCCGCGAGTCTGCGCAGTGCGGGTCTGAGGGAGGTCGGGCGGCGCGGCTGCGTGCTGGAGCGCGTCCACCTTCAGCCTGGTGTAGGGTGAGTGGTCCCCGAGGGGCCGGGGCGCCGCTCAGGGCCAGCCGGGGCGCGGCGCGTGTGTGGGCCGTGGCGCTTGGCGGCGTGGGGGCGCTGGACGCTGTCCCGCTGGGTCAGCCCTGGCGCGGGGCCTGGGTCTGGGCCTCCCTCGCCTCCGGCCTTCCAGTCGGGTCCCGTCGCTGAGGTTGGACTTGACTGACCGCCAGCGTGGTAGCAACGCTGAAGCGTCCAGAATCTTCTGCTTAACCTCTCGCCGGCTAACCCTGTGTGTTGAAACCGTTTTATTAAACTCGTTTTGTTTTGCGTGGACGGTAAATCTCCAGATAACCTTAAATAGGCTAAAAAAAAAAATTCAGAACCTCGTTGAGCTGCTGTCGTTTGCAGTGAGAACTTTGTGCACGGAGAGGCAGAATGGAGTTGGGTTGACTTCAGTGAGGGGGATTTCCATCTTTCTCAATCATAAAAAAATGTGTTCAGACGTTTAACACCGTTGACCCCCCACACACAATTTTTTAGTACAGTTATTGGAACTAAGAAAACAAAAATCCCCTCCAAAAAATTACAGGTTAATTGCGAAAGACCATATTTAAATTTTTGCCCATGAAATTCAGTTTAATCGTTTCTCTTAACTGATGCTTCAGAAAAGACTGTCTCCCCACATTGTGTGAAATGCGAGACCCACGTACTTGTATTTTAGAAAAGCCCATTTGCAATGTATTATTAAAGTTAGATTTAGGAGAACATGGTAGAAGAAAACTCTAAGCAATACTGCACACCTTGGAACACCCTCACTGTGTTTTCTTCTCAGAACAATGAAAACTGCTTTGCAAATCAACGTTAACCTAAACTCCTGCTTTTATATTCACTTGTCTGTCAGAACCATTTCCCTAGGAAGTCCTTAACTCTACTGGACAACGTTCCTAAACTTTAAATTTTGGTGTATTCCAGGGTTGTGGTGAAAGTTTGTTGAACCTTTTTTTTTTTTTAAGCCTTTAAAACATATAAAAATGGCTTCCAAAAGAGCTCTGGTCATCCTGGCTAAAGGAGCGGAGGAAATGGAGACCGTCATCCCTGTAGATGTCATGAGGCGAGCTGGGGTAAGTCCCACACCGATTTCTAGCCATCCCTGTTAAATGTTTTTGGATTTTTAAATCATTTCGAATAAAATAATATTCAAAGTGCCTTGTGAAACGTTTCAAATATACACAAAATTTCAGAGATTACATAAGAATAAATACGTGTTGATCCACTGCCAACATTTAACACTTGTTAATGTCTTGCCATATTTCCTTCAGACCCATTTCTTTTTTGTTTTGAGCTCTGTCATCCAGGCTGGAGTGCAGTGGCATGATCTTGGCTCATTTCAGCCTCTGCCTCCTTGGCTCAAACCATCTTCCCACCTCAGCTTCCCAAGTAGCTGGGACTACAGGTGCATGCCGCCACACCTGGCTAATTTTTGTATGTTTTCTAGAGGCAGGGTTTTACCATGTTGTTCAGGCTGCTCTCCAACTCCTGAGCTCAAGTTATCCACCTGCCTCAGGCCTCCCGAAGTGTTAGGACTACATACGTGAGCCACCGCACTGTCCTCAGACCCATTTCTTTCTTTTTCTTTATTTTTGAGATGGTGTCTCACTCTGTCATCCAGGCTACAGTGCAGTGGCATGATCTCTGCTCATTGCAACCTCTACCTCCCAGGTTCAAGAGATTCTCCTGCCTCAGCCTCCCAAGTAGCTGAGATTACAGGTGTCTGCCACCACGCCCAGCTAATTTTTGTATTTTTAGTACAGATGGGGTTTCATCATGTTGGCCAGGTTAGTCTCAAACGCCTGGCCTCAAGTGACCCACCCCCCTCAGCCTTTCACAGTGCTGGGATTACAGGTGTGAGCCACCATGCCCCGCCCCTCAGACTCATTTCTTAAAGAGCAGATGCTTCAGATAAATATATTTGAAGCCTCCTTTGTAAATTTCTCCAATCCTATGCCCCTTCCTCCTTCCTTAAAGATAACTGCTATCCTCGCACTATTGTGTATCAATCCATGCATGTCTTTAAGGTAGCGGTTGACTGTGGTTCTCATTCTGAGTGTTTATATATTATCTCTCTGTATCTAACAATAGTGAACACTGAAGTAGAACTCGTTCTATGCCAGGCATCATTCTAAGTGCTTATAAACCTTACAACAACCCTATGAGTTAGATATTGCCATCCTCATTTTATGACTGAAGAAACTGAGGCACAGAGACACTAAAATACCCACGTCACGTGGTAAGTACAAAAGCCAGAACTCAGACCCAGGCAGTTTGGCCCCAGAGTCTGTTAACCCTATACTCCTCTGGTTCTCACAAATGAAGATACATGTCAATTCAGTTTATTCATTTAAAATTGCTGCTTGGTGTAGCACTCAATGCCACAATCTACCCATTCCTCTAATTACAGCATTACAGTTCCGTAATAAGTGTTTTTGTGTAGGTTTCCTTATACAAATGTGTGGAAGTTTTTCCAGGTTGTATATCTAAAAGTAGAATTACTAGGTAGAAGGACGGCCCCTAGTCAGCATGACTAGGTTTTGCCAAGTTGCTCTCCAGTGTCCCAGTCTGGAGTCCCACCAGCAGTGTAGGAAAATTCCCACTCTCCCAGTGCCAGCTCTTTAAAATTTTTTGAAAGATAAAGTAGTATTTCAATGTTTTGACTTGCATTTCTATCTTACAAAAATACCATGAGGTTTAAATGGCAACAGTGAACTTGCAAGATAAGTCATTAATAGGATAATCGTATAACTGGTCACCCAAACCAGAACATTTGTGGGAGAAAGGGTGTTACAGTCACACAGGGTACAGGGCAGCAGCTATAAAGAGGGTCTGTCCCAGGCAAACCAGGGCAGACCTAGTCATTAAATATATTTAGCCAACGTATTAGCTTAAATTTGGTATAGTTTTGGTGCAGTATTTCCTGCCATGTTACTTTCAAACACAGGGCAGCTGTGTAAATGTTACTCTAGCCAGGTGTGGTGGCTCATGTCTGTAATCCCAGCTACTTGGGAGGCTAAAGCAGGAGGATCATCTGAGCCCAGGAGGTGGAAGCTATGGTGAGCTATGATTGTGTCACTGCCCTCTAGCCCAGGTGACAGGGTGAGACCCCATCTTTATTTTTTTTTTAGACGGTGTTACTCTTTATGTTTCAGTGTTCTTAAATATCATGATAATACCTTTCTCGTAGATAAAGGTCACCGTTGCAGGTCTGGCTGGAAAAGACCCAGTACAGTGTAGCCGTGATGTCGTCATTTGTCCTGATGCCAGTCTTGAAGATGCAAAAAAAGAGGTTTGTAATCCATACATGGAGTTATTCCTTCATATGCCTTCTTGTTTCTTGAAATGTTTTTTGACTGTATCTAAGACTATTGTTAGCACAGACTCATTTTAGAAAATTATTTTGCTTGAATGTCTTCCCCCGACAAATTAAGAGAGTGAGGACTTTGTCTTTCTATTCTATATCCATAGAATGTGACAATTGCTTGATACTGAGTATGCTTATTAAGTGGGTGGCTGGGTGGATGTGTGGCCAGATGGGTGGGTTGATGCTTAGCTGGATGGCTGCATTGTCTTCCCATCAGTATTTTTCCGGCTTACACAGGCGTCCTTGCCTCCTGTTGCACATTTTTACCTGATGTAAATCAACTGCCACGTTTCCTGTTTGTTACTTTTTTTTTTCTATTTTAGAGGCAGGGTCCTGCTCTGTCCCCTAGGCTGGAGTCCAGTGGTATAGTCACAGCTCACTGCAGCCTCAGCCTCCGAGGTTTAGGCAGTCCTCCCACCTCAACCCCCCAAGTAGCTGGGACTACAGGCATGTGCCCTGCCTGGCCATTATTCTTTTTTCTAAAGCTATGTTTATAGTTCTACTTTAGTTGTGTTCCTTTTTCAGTATCTTTAGAATTGTGGTTCTTACCTTTAAGGACGATAGACACTTTTGGAAGTTAGCATCCCTTTCCTCAAAACATGCTTCCCCACAGGTGCTTTTGTACACTCCGTGGTGGGGTCAGGGTGACAGGAATGTGGACTGTGCTCTCTGGGAGCAGAGTCATGACGGGAAAGGAGGTAAAGTTGGCTCACGAATGGCTGGTTGTGTACTGCTGGGGAACCTAGAGTGTGGTTCTGTGTGCTGAGCTGTCCTCAGATACATAGGAAAAAGTTTAATCCTTTCTAATAAGTTCAGATTTTTCATTACTGGATTGTAGAAAATTCGACTGTTGGTATTTATATATAATTTGTTGAAATAAATTAAAAATGACAAGCAGGCCGGGTGCAGTGGCTTACCTGTGTATTCCCAGCACTTTGGGAGGCTGAGGCGGGCAGATGACCTGAGGTCAGGAGTTTGAGACCAGGCTGACCAACATGGAGAAACCCTGTCTCTACTAAAAATACAAAACTAGCCGGGCGTGGTCGTGGGTACCTGTAATCCCAGCTACTTGGAAGGTTGAGGCAGGATAATCGCTTGAACCCAGGAGGAGGAGGTTGGCGGTGAGCTGAGATGGTGCCACTGCACGCCAGCCAGGGCAACAAGAGCAAAATTCTGTCTCCAAAAAAAAAAAAAATAAGAATGACAAGCAGTGGTAAATATTCCAGGCCAAGTGCAGTGGCTCACCTGTGATCCCAACACTTTAGGAGGCCAAAGTGGGAGGATCACTTGGGGCCAGGAGTTTGAGACCAGCCTGGGCAACATTTTAAAAGCCGGGCGTGGTGGTGCATGCCTGTAGTTCTAGCTACTCAAGAGACTGAGGCAAGAGGATCACTTGAACCCGGACGATTGCTTGAGCTCAGGAATTTGAGACTGCAGTGAACTATTGCACTTCAGTGTGCCATTGCACTTCAGCCTGGGTGACAAAGTAAGACCCTGTCTCAAAAATAATAATAATTTTTTTTCATCTCTGTTTGTGTTTTTGTCGTGTGGTGTCTGGGTATTTTAAAGCAGTGGTTACCTTTATTTTCAATCGATAGATAGTAAGTGCACATCTTCATGGGATACATGATGTCTCCATACATCTGTATAGTGGTTGGATCAGAGTGACTGGCACATCCGTTATCTGAAACATTTACCATCTCTTTGTGTTGGGAATGTTCAGTGTCCTCCTGCTACTTGAAGCCGTCTGTGATTGTGAACCATAGTCACCCTATAGGGGCATAGAACACCAAAACTTATTCCTCTCATCTAGCTATGATTCTGTATCTTTCAACAGCTCTCTCCCTATCCCCACTTTCTTCTATCCTCCCCAGCCTCTAATATCCTCTATCCTACTTTTTACTTCTATGTGGTCAGTTTTTTTCCGCTTTCACATATGAGTGAGAACATGCAGTGTTTAATTTGCTGTTCCTGGCTTGTTTCACTTAGTATAATGTCCTCTAGTTCCACTCTTGTAGCCACAAATGACAAGATTTCATTCCTTTTTATGGCTGAATAGTATTCCATTGGTATAAATGCCACATTTTCTTTGTGCATTCATCTGTTGTTGGAGCTAGGCTGTTTTAATCTCTTGGCTAGTGTGACTGTTGCTGCAGTGAACAAGGGCGTGCCGGTGTCTCTTCAGTAGGCTGATCTCCTTTCCATTGGATACATGCTCGGTAGTGGGATTGCTGGACCATACGGTAGTTCTATTTACTGTAGTTTTTTGAGGAAGTGGTTACCTTTTGCATGCTTTTATCTTTCAGTGCCGATTCTAAAAGCAGGCAAACATTCTATACACATTTTCTTTTGAGTTTTGAGCTTTGCTTGGTTTTCCATCAACAGTAGGATGTTTATGGTCTTAAAAGTGATTCTGAGCCAGCCACAGTGGTTCATGCCTGAAATCCCAGCACTTTGGGAGGCTGAGGTGTGAGGATTACTTGAGCCCAGGAGTTTCAAGACTAGCCTGGACCTTGTCTCTACAAAAATAAAAAACATGAGCTGGCTGTGGTGGTGCATGCCTGCAGTCCTAGCTGCTGGGGAGGCAGAAGTAGGAGAGTTGCTTGAGCCCAGGAGTTCAAGGCTGTAGTGAGCTATATTGCACCACTCCACTCTAGCCTGGGTGACAGTGAGGCCCTGTCTCTAAAAAAATTTTAAAGTATAGGTTGCACTGAATACATAATACATTTTTATTTTGTAATTTGTTTAATGACTAGATTTTTAAAAATCTCTTTTTAACATCCTAAAGTATTGTTTTAGGATGTTAAAATTAAAGGATTGTTTTAACAATACTTTAGGATGTTAAAATTCCATCCTAAAGTATAATACAGCACAAAATTTCCATTTTGTAATTTCAGGGAGTTTGAAATTAATTAGATTTCTAGGAAGTTTTTTGGGACAGGATACTAAAATTCTTCCCCATTACAGTTTTTAAAGTTAAAATGTAACTTTTTCAGTAAAACGCACAAAAAAAAATTTTTTGACTTCATAAAGTTAAAAAAATTGTTTTTTGTGCGTTTTACTTAAAATTTGTTTTTCTATTAATTTTTTTTTTTTTTTGAGATAGAGTCTGGCTCTGTTGCCTAGGCTAGAGTGCAGTGGTGCAGCCTCAGCTCACTGCAGCCTCCTCCTCCTAGGTTCAAGCGATTCTCCTGCCTCATCCCCCCCAAGTAGATAGATCTAACAGGCATGCACCCCCAGGCCCGGCTAATTTTTGTATTTTTAGTAGAGATGGGGTTTTGCCATGTTCGCCAGGCTGGTCTCGAACTCCTGAGCTCAGGTAATCTGCCCGCCTTGACCTACCAAAGTGCTGGGATTACAGACATGAACCACCATGCCCAGCCTGCTTTTTTATTAATTTTTTTAAGTTGCTTCATTCTTGTTGAGGAATAATTCAAAAAATATGGACATATACAAAGTCAAAATGTTAAGTGTCCTATTCTCATTCTCCCTCTGCCCCATCCCACACTACTCCCATTAGCAACTAGAGTGTCTTCCTTTGTGACTACCTGTATACACAATATGTGCGGTTGGGGTGCTTGTGATGATTATACACATACATGCATACGTCTACACACAAACATATATTCCTGCCTTTTACAGGGGGAAGATTATACTACCCCTGCTACTCTGCAGGATGGACATCCTTTAATGTCACTACAGGTTTGAAACAACATTCCATCATAAGGATACACGTTAATTTATTTAACTGTTCCATTGGCAGATATTCAGGCTATCTCCTGTATTTCTCACATTTAAAATAGGAAGATATTATTGGACTGTCACTTTAATGCACATTTGAAATGAAATATTTTCATTTTCTTTATGTTTTAAACTGTTACAGGGACCATATGACGTGGTGGTTCTACCAGGAGGTAATCTGGGTGCACAGAATTTATCTGAGGTAAAAATTCTGTTCAATTATACTTCAATAAAGCTGGGGGAAAAAAACTAAAGAATTTCAGCATCTGCTTATGTTCTGTTGATTTTGTTATTATTCAGATAATTCAGGGAGGAGGCTGTGAATAAAATAGAAACAACTAAAATTAACAAAATGGTGTTGTAGCATTAACTCAGACTTTTTTTTTTGAGACGGAGTCTTGCTCTGTCACCCAGGCTGGAGTGTAGTGGCACAATCTCAGCTTACTGTAACCTCCGCCTCCTGAGTTCAAGTAGTTCTACTGCCTAAGCCTCCACAGTAGCTGGGATTACAGGCACGCACCACCATGCCTTACTAATTTTTTGTATTTTTATTAGAGAGAGGGTTTCACCACATCTGCCAGGCTGGTCTCAACTCCTGACCTTGTGATCCTCCTACCTCGGCCTCCCAAAGTGCTGGAATTATAGGCGTGAGCCACCGTACCCAGTCTCAAAAAAACATTTTTAGTATTTTCTGTGGAGGTCAGGCGCAGTGGCCTATGCCTGTAAACCCCGTGCTTTTGGAGGCTGAGGCAGGAGGATTGCTTGAGGCCCAGAGTTTGAGACCGGCCTGAGTAACACATCGAGACCCCATCTCTCCAAAAAAAATTTATTTTAATTAGCTGGGCATGGTGGTGCACGCCTGTAGTCCCAGGTACTCGGGAGGCTATGGTGGGAAGATGGCTTGAGCCCAGGAGTTTGAGGCTGCAGTGAGCTGTGATTGAACCACTGCATTCTAGCCTGGGCAGCAGAACAAGAACCTGTCTCATCCACAAAAAAAAAAAAAAAAAATAAGTTGACATGGAAGTAAACTGAGTTGGTGGAACAGTTACAAACAGATTTCCGTGAATATAGTCCAAAGTAAGATGATTTCGTTTTTTTCCACCAGCAAAAGAATGATCAGATTTTGTTTTGGGAAGGGCAAATTGTCTACTCAACAGTCTGAACTGGGGGAGGTTGAGGGGCTAGAGCTACCAGCAGGAATGACAGATGCCATCAGCAGAGACTACTGTTCCTCATTTTAAGTCATATGGGAGGAGTCAGAGGCCAGGGTGAGGGGCACACCAGCAGGCAGAGTTGAGGCCGCTAGAACCACTTGCGAAGTGGGTTGAGTCAGACACAAGCGATTGTTTCCCGCTAGAGTCTGTCCGTCTGCCATCTGAAAACACCCAAAACACCACTCTCTCTATTTCTTTCTCCCTGGAGTACAAAATAGCAGGGGTCAAATTGCTTTTTTTCCTGATCTTTAAATGTGGAGGAATGTGTTTCTCTTCGAAGAGATGCCTTGCTTGGGCTTAAGAATATAGACACACTTTGATTATTTTTATACCAGTGACTTAGAAATATTGTTGGAAAATAGGTCAGAGAGCTTGTGGTTGAAGCTAAAATCAGATTCTTCCAAAGTTTCCTAGTGAGTGATTGGGTAGTGTTTTAATGATAACTTGATGTATTTGTGGTTTTCTTTTCACCAGTCTGCTGCTGTGAAGGAGATACTGAAGGAACAGGAAAACCGGAAGGGCCTGATAGCCGCCATCTGTGCAGGTGATGTGCAGGGGCAGTCTGTGTTGCAATGTTGTTGGTGGGTAGGGTAGCCTTTCATTTGATGGTTTGACTCCAAATAGTTCTTCCCCTTCATAAAGCATGCAGGGCATCTGTGTTGGTGTATTTAGTTTGGGTGGCATGAAGTTGGTGTCATTTCAGAAATGAGGACAATTGTTCCATTTTCTGCCTCTCCGTGCCTTTGGTCTGCATTCTGTGAAACTTAGTGTTTTCCGTGTTTGGTTGACCTCGGAGGAAAACAAGGCCCTCTGGAATTCAGTAAACAGCTTGTTACAGCAAATCTCTGTGCCAGGAAGTCTTTGTGCCAGCACACAGTCAGCAAGAATCTGTCAGACATCAACACAACAGTTCTGCCCCGTGCTTGCCCTGCAGATTCAGAAGCCCCACGGTTCTTTCTGCTGGCTTCCTGGGAGCTTCTGATTCTCTCAGTACCTAGTGATCTTGGGCACCATATTATCTGCCACATAATTTAGAATAAGGACATTTGGTGCTTCACAGATGTCTGCTCATCTTTGTACTGTAGTAATATTTTATTTTCTCGTAACCATTTTAAAATCCATTCTTGTCGCTTTCATATCAGATGATGTTCTCCCATCTTGATTTTTTCCCATGCTGTAATTTCTGCCAGCACCTTTCTTGTTGTAGATCTTCATTAAATATTTGTCACAAAGACTGAATGAATAAACAAATGAATGAAAGGATGGTTTGGTAAACATCAACATCAAAACATGTTGCTATTTTGTTCAATACAGTAGGCTTTTTAAAAGAAGTTATGGGCCAGAGGTCCCAGGGACTTGATACATTTGATCAGTGGTTCTCAAAGTTCTTTTGGAGCACTTGCAAGGTCAGAGTAGATACTACTGAGGGGCCAGGTGTGGTGGCTTATGCCTGTAATCCGAGCACTTTGGGAGGCCATGGCAGGAGGATCTCTTGAAAGCCAGGAATTTGAGACCAGCCTTGGCAACATAGCCAGACCCCATCTCAACAAACAAACAAACAAAAATTAGCCAAGTACAGTGCTGCTTGCCTGTAGTCCTGGCTACTCAGGAGGCTGAGGTTGGAGGATCACTTGAAGGCAGGAGTTAGAGGCTGCAGTGAGCTATGATTGCACTCCAGCCTGGGTAACAGAGTGAGACCATGTCTTTCAAACAAAGTGTTACTTGCCTTTTTCCTTCTCATTCTTTCAGGAGTGACATCAGAGTAGGATGCCATCATTTGAGCATCTATTCTCGTGTTTTAATAGTTTCCCAGTTTAGCTGGGCACCGTGGCTCACACCTGTAATCCCAGCAGTTTGGGAGGCTGAGGTGGGCGGATCACGAGGTCAGGGGTTTGAGACCACCCCGACCAACATGATGAAACCCTGTCTCTACTTAAAAATACGAAAATCAGTTGGACGTAGTGGCACGCACCTATAATCCCAGCTACTTTGTAGGCTGAGGCAGGATAATTGCTTGAACTCGAGAGGTGGAGGTTGCGGTGAGCCGAGATCGTGCCATTGCACTCCAGCCTGGGTGACAGAGTGAGACTCCGTCTCAAAAAAAAAAAAAAAAAAAATTCCTAGTTTTATTAGGTTGGTGCAAAAGTCATTGCGGTTTTTGCCATTAAAAATAATTGGCTGGGCATGGTGGCACATGCCTGTAATCTCAGCACTTTGGGAAGCCGAGGTGGGCAGATTGTTTGAGGTCAGGTGTTTGAAACCAGCCTGTCCAACATGTTGAGACCCTGTCTCTACTAAAAATACAAAAGTTAAGGGCATGGTGGTGCACACCTGTTATCCCGGTTTCTCAGGGGGCTGAGGCATGAGAATCTATTGAACCCGGGAGGCAGAGGTTGCAGTGAGCTGAGATGGCGCCACTGCACTCCAGCCTGAGTGACAGAGCAAGACTGGCTCAAAAAAAAAAAGTAACTTTTAATATGGCAGATGTTCATAGATATAACCCACATAAAAGCTAAAGGGATCCTAAGACCTAAATGTTTGAGAACTGTTGAATTAGAGGCTGGGAAGGACCACAGAAGTGACCACTCTGGCAGGTCTTGTACTCGGTCTTACTGCAAGAGTCACCACTAGCCTTTTGAGCTGCCCTGAGGCTCAGGAAATTATCTGTGCCAAAGGGCACTGCAGTCCCTGCATCCCAAGCAGCTGCACCCCTCTTTGGAGAGAAAGTCACAAATCCCTTGAGTTTGGTTTTCTTTGGCCCTTCTGCTGTGAAGCAAGCCTCAGTCCTAGATGCTTTGACCAAAGGAAGAAAGTAAGTTTGGGCTGAATTTGTTTCCTTATGATTCTGCTGAAAGAAAAGACTTCATGTCAGTTTGTCCTGTGCCATAAAAGTAGTGAAATGATCAGCCACGGCTGGGCACGGTGGCTCACACCTGTAATCCCAGCACTTTGGGAGGCCAAGGTGGGAGGATCACCTGAGGTTGGGAGTTTGAGACCAGCCTGACCAACATGGTGAAACCCCATCTTTACTAAAAATACAAAATTAGCCGGGCGTGGTGGCGCATGCCTGTAATCCCAGCTACTCAGGAGGCTGAGGCAGGAGAATCGCTTGAACCTGGGAGGTGGAGCGTGCAGTGAGCCATGTTTGTACCATTGCACTCCAGCCTGGGCAACAAGAGTGAAACTCTGTCTCAAAAAAATAAATAAAATAATAAAAATACAAAAATCAGCTGGTCGTGGTGATACATGCCTGTAGTCCCAGCTACTTGGAAGGTTGGGGCAGAAGAATCGCTTGAACCCGGGAGGCGGAGGTTGCAGTGAACTGATATTGTGCCACTACACTCCAGCCTGGGTGACAGAGCAAGACTCTCTCAAAAAAAAAAAAAAAAAAAAGATCAACCACACCTGGGTCACTTTGTGCTCAGGCTACCTCAAATGACGTGCTAAGAAGCATGGGCCTTACAATAATTTAAATCAACATTAAAAAATAAATAGTCTGACTGTGGTGGCTCATAGCTGTAATCCTAGCACTTTGGGAGACTGAGGTGGGAGGATCACTTGAGCCCAGGAGTTTCAGACCAGCCTGGGCAACATAGTGAGACCTCACCCCTACAAATTTTTTTTTAAAACAGCGTAGTATGTTGGTGCACACCTGTAGTCCCAGCTACTCAGGAGACAGGTTACAGTGAGCTGTGATGATCACACCACTGCATGTCAACCCAAGTGACAGAGCAAGACTCTCTCTTAAAAAAAGTTAAAAATAGAAAAATTACACTCTAGCAGTGTGTTTATATTGGATATCTTGCACCACTGTTCTGGGCACTACACAAATATAGGAAAAAGTGTGATAATGAGCTGAGCTAATTCAGATGAAGGTGATGGGAATGGAACAGAGGAGTGATGGAAGAGATTTGTATCTTTTAAATTGACAAACGGAAAAATAAGATGATTATTCTAAAGTATTGCAGTTAGGAATTGGAAACGTTTTGAATGCAAAGAATATTAGTCTAGCCCTTAATGTTAAGTGAATGAGGAAGGCAAGTTGGAAGGGAGTCTGTGTTGAGAAGAAAATTAAATGAGATTTACTTTGAGTAGGGGAGTGGAAGGAAGTGTGGAGTTGGAGGAGTGGACAGTTTTCATCTGAGATGCCCACTTGGCCACCTGGAGGAGCTAGGGAGTTGGCAGAGGTGGTCATTTTGCAAGTCACCACAGGGTGGTGCTGTTGGCTGCAGAAGGGGATGTGGTCAGCTGCACCCTCCGTAGCCACTGTAGTGCAGTGTTTTCATCCATCAGAATCCCAGGTCCTACAAATGTGAAACGTCTCTTCTCTGATATTCCAGTGTTCTGAAGCCCCAGAAAGCTGGAATTATGGGCTTTCTATGATGAGCAAGAAAGACATCAGTAAACTCCTGCATTCAACTGTAATGTAAATTCACATTGTTCTAGCAGTGATTTTACCACCTTGAAGGGAGCAGCCTAAAAATTCTCACCAATCCTCACTGTACAATCATCTGTTAAAGTTTACTTTAAAATACAAGATGATGTAGGAATTTCTTCTTAAACTCTTACCAAATAAAAATTAAAGGCAATTTATGAATTCATTCAAATGAAAATTGAGTGAAATTATTCAATTCTTACAGATTTTTAAAATTTGCTACTATACATAGCTGTCTTGTGTGTAAAAAGTAATGTGGAGAAGAAACATTTGAGGCTTTTGGTTTAAGAGCTAAAAATCAGGACTTGGTCTGCAACTGACACTTGATATTAGGCAGAAAGCTTATGGAACTAAGTAATATTTGTGTGATCTTCCTGTTTTTAACAGCTACGGTCTGAGTAGCCTGTGGGTATGTTATATAACTCCTTCCTTGGAGTCTTGTTGAAAAATGAAACGTCAGTAAGTCCAAGACCTCTCAGGTTTGCTGACACCGAAAGTGTACAGACTGTGCCGTAGGATCTTAGCCACCCACAGCACCCTGAGTGTTTCCAAGGGTAGGGTGCTGTTCTGAAACATATTCTTTTGGGTGTCATGTGAGGCCTTAGGAAGAATTTTTATATGTGTGGCTTAGAGAAAAAGGCAGAATAAATATTTTGTAACAAAGCTTTAAGATGAAGTAACAACTAAAGGAATAAAATATCTTTGTTCTTAATCCTTATTTGAGGACCATTACATACACAGTATGCTGTGACTTTCCCTGAAGTTGGCCATTTTTTAGTGAATACATTTGAATAAAAATCTTTGGTTAGGACCTGCCGATTTTGAAAGACTTCATTAACTGACACTTCCTTGTGGTTCCTTACATAAGTAGCTTTCATAAAGTGATGCTAGTGCCTTTATGTCTTATACTTTAGGCACTTCACAAGGTATTGCCTTCAGGGGCAGTGTGCTTTCATTTTAATCCTACCACCCGCTATGTTTGGATGGATAGGTGGATGAATGAATGTTAATTTCCCATTTTCAAGTAGAAAATAACATTATAAAAGAGCAGTAAGATCCAAAAACTCAAAGAGTACTAGCTGGCTTTAGCATGTAACTAAATCTTTCCTTTTGCTGAGAGTGAGCTAAGAAGTTGAGACTGCCCCTCAGTGATCTCCCCCTCCTTTGGACTGCTGGTATATTTGGTCCCTGTTCTGGAGGTAGGGGAGAGGAGAGAAATGAGCACATTTTGTTTATCTGTGTATGCTCTGCTAGTATCAAGGTAAATCTTCTTGAGTGGTTATTGAAGTATTTGGAGTTTCTGTGCTTTTACCAGATGTGCTCAGCAATTTGTTATAAACACACTTTATCTCTCATACTAAGAAGTGTTTCATTTCAGAATCACAGCTGTATGTTTGG
The DNA here is from genome assembly GCA_963573385.1 of Cacajao melanocephalus. NCBI lineage: Eukaryota > Metazoa > Chordata > Mammalia > Primates > Pitheciidae > Cacajao > Cacajao melanocephalus. The sequence continues at coordinate 44,573 of CAUYLG010020705.1, forward strand.
TAAGAGCCTCTTGATTTTTAAGTCTACTTTGCTGTTGAGAAGGGGTATGTGTTGCCCACGCTGATCTTGAATTCCTGGCCTCAAGCAGTTTTTCTACCTAGGTCTCCCCAAGTGCCGGGATTACAGGCGTGAGCCACCATGCCAGGCACTGTTGCAATTTTTTAAACATGGGGTTTTTCTGTATCTGCACTTAGATCTTTTTATTTTTGTTTTTAGGTCCTACTGCTCTGTTGGCTCATGAAATAGGTTTTGGAAGTAAAGTTACAACACATCCGCTTGCTAAAGACAAAATGATGAACGGAGGTAAGTATATACTTGTATTTTTTTTTTTTTTTTTTTTGGAGACGTAGTCTCGCTCTGTTGCCCAGGCCGGAGTGCAGTGGCGTGATCTCAGCTCACTGCAACTTCCGCCTCCCGGGTTCAAGCAATTCTCCTGCCTCAGCCTCCTGAGTAGCTTGGATTACAGGTGCGTGCCACCATGCTTAGCTATTTTTGTATTTTTAATAGAGGTGTGGTTTCTCCCTGTTGGTCAGACTGGTCTCAAACTCCTGACCTTGTGATCTGCCCGCCTTGGCCTCCCAAAGGGCTGGGATTACAGGCGTGAGCCACCGTGCCCAGCCAATATGCTTGTATTTTAATGTACGAAGAAAAAAACCTGTCATTTAATGTTGTTTTCTAACTAGAGTCTAATTCATAGAGATTCTCTGAGGGCCAAGGTGTGGTGGGAGACGCCACTCACTGCGGGCTGGAGGGGCAATCTTTGCCAGCTTCTGTGTGTACAATGCGGGGGGGCAGAGGCGTGTGGCCAGCACCAGCAGCCATATGGTTTCTGGATCATTGCAGGTGAAAATATTAATGAAATCAGGTTTAACTAGCATTTTGGTCAAATACTTTGTCAGCTGCCTGAGAGCAAACTTTCAACCTCCACAGCAGTTTCAGAGTATGCCCTTTGACCCCAGTTCAAAGTCAAATGGACATTGCTCCAAGAACCAATTACAGGCATACTTCCTTGCTGGTGTGTTTCTTTTTAAATACCAGCTAGACATTTAGTTTTTACTAATTTATTTTTATAAAAGTAACTTCTGTTGATGGTAAAAAATGCAAATATTAGAGAAGGGGTGTGAACTAAAAACAAATGTTTCTCCTTTGTCTTTCCCACCCCTCTCTACTTCTCACAGGTAACTTCTAAAAGTTTCTTGTAGACTGGGTGCAGTGGCTCCCACCTGTAATCCCAATACTTTGGGAGGCTGAGGCAGGTGGATCGTTTGAGCCCAGGAGTTTGAGACCAGTCTGGGCAACATGGTGAAACTCCATCTCTACTAAAAATACAAAAAACATTAGCCAGGCGTGGTGAAGCACACTGGTAGTTGCAGCTGCTTGGGAGGCTGAGATGCGATGGTAACTTAAGCCCGGGAGGTCAAAGCTGTGATGAGCTGTGATCTCGCTGCTGCACTCCGGCCTGGGGGACAGAGCAAGACCCTATCTCAAAAAAAAAAAAAGTTTCTTATAACTGTAGAATTTTATCTGCACATACTCATTATCCTTTTTAAGTAAAATGAGATCTAAATGTATTGTTCTGCAGCTTGCGTTTTAACTTAGTGTTATATCTTATGTTATCTTTTAACAGCACATGTAGATTTAGATTTGCTTCATCCTGTTAAGTGCAGCTGCTAGTCCAATGTTGGAATGTGCCATGCTGTATGTAACCTTCTCCTGGGGGTGGGCACGGAGGTGGTTTTGCCCCTGTAAACCATGCCATAATGAACATCCTTGAATGCCGTTGTGAGCGTAACTGAGCTCCCTTTTAAAAGTGATACACTTTTCATTACTGAGAACCAGCTGGGTTGAGAGACCCCCACCCAGGCAGCACTAAAGATATTTGAGAGGCAGACACTCAGACAGCACAACAGAGTGGATCTATCCTGGGGACCAACAGCCTGAGAGCCTGTGGGGCTGACAGCTCTCCAGGCTGAAGGCCCCAGGCAGAGAGGTTCATCCACGCATTTATTTGCTCTTTGACAGATGATTCTTATTAATACACAGATGTTCTACATATACACGTAACTCAGGAATACCAGGTAGGCAGCTGTTACCCGCCTACCACTAATTACAAACTAAAAGTAGCTTCCACAAGGGAGCCATGGGGGCAGGGTAAACTGAATGTTTCTCAACAATTCATTATACTTCATGTTTTTTAATTACTAAACTTTGTGTTTTTAGAGCAGTTTTAGGTTCACAGCGAAATTCCCATCTTCCTTCACCCACACCTTACCCCCACCCCCACCCCTGGCCATGCATAGCCTCCCCTACTGTCAGCATCCTGCACCAGAATCTGCACGCACATTGACACATCATCATCCAGAGTCCGCAGTTTACATCGGGGTTCTCTCTTGATCTTGTACCTTCTACATACACTTAATATTTGATCGAGAGCAGTGTTTTTGTGAAAATCCATGGTTGGTTGATTTATTTATTTATTTATTTGAGACAGAGGCTCGCTTTGTCACCCAGGATGGAGAGCAGTGGTGTGATCTCAGTTCACTGTAACCTTCACCTCTTGGGATCAGGCAGTTCTCTCACCTCAGCCTCCCAAGTAGCTGGAAGTATGGGCAGGAGCCACCACACTTGACTAGTTTTTAAATTTTTTTGTAGAAACAGGGTTTAACTATGTTGCGCAGGGTGGTCTTGAACTCCTGGCCTCAAGTGATCCTTCTGGCTTGGCCTCACAAAATACTAGGATTACAGATGTGAGCCACTGTGCCCTGCTCATGGTTTTATTTTAGTTGCTAGAAAGATACTACGTTTTCATTAAAACTATCTGTATGAAAATTGGTACTTTTTTAAAAAAGGCTCTGGTTTCTGGGCATTTTAAATGTAGGAATTTAAGCTGATAGAGGGATTTTAGAGGGTTGGAAAGAAATGTAAAGAGCAGAACTGGGCTCCCTTTGTGATCTGTTCAGAGGGAAGACTCAGCAGAACAGGTTCCTGCATTACCTGAAGGTATGCCTATTGCATCTGTTTTCCTTGAGTGCCTCAGAAACATTGAGGTTAGTCAGGCATAGAAAAATATCAGATTGTTGACGCTCACACACTCGGAGTTTACAAAAAGCACGTTTCCCTATGTTATTTTGGTGGCGCCTCCTGGTCTCCAGTACCCAGCAAGGCAGGTGGTATCATTCTGGCTTCACAAACAAGGAGACTGCGGCCAGAGCTCAAGCCCAGCCCTCTGCCTTGCATGCAGTTTTGCCTTCCTGCCCCTTCCCTGCTCTTTGGTAGCAAGGCTCCCACCCACATTTAAGTTACCAGGCGTTGGATTTAGTCAGTAACCCCTATTGTGAGAAATGGATACTTGAAATGTTTACCCCTTCAGGACACTGAGAGGTAGAGCTGCCGTTGTCACTTGAGGGTCTGCTCTGGGTGAGGCCCTTTTCCTCATTGTGAACTTGAAAGATCAATGTGACAGTTTCTTCTGAGGTAAGCAATCCCATCTGAAGGGGACAGTTTTTTTTTTTTTTGTTTTGTTTTGTTTTTTTTTTTTTTTTGGTAGATGCAGGGTCTCCCTATGTTGCCCAGGCTGTACTTAAAACTCCTGGGTTCAAATGATCCTCCTGCCTTGGTCTCCCAAAATGCTGGAATTACAGGTGTGTGCCACCAGCCCCAGCCCCCATAATCTTTTAATTCCTCAGATTTTAAAATAAGTAAGTTATAAGTGTAATGTCTGGTTTCCTTTCTCATTTGTCCACTGTTTTATGGCATCCACATGCCTGGTCCCACACCTGAGCAGTGAAGAGCAGGGTGTCTGGAGCCTGGCATCATGGGGTGGCCCCCAGCTTCCCCACTCACGTTGGGAAGGTTCCTTAGTCTCTCTGAGCCTGTTTCCTTATCCATTGCCTGAGGATAAACCTGCTTTGGGATTGTTGGTGAAAAGGCTGCCCTCACCCAGCCTCTGTAACGCCGCTGCATACCACCGCTGCTTAGTACTGTTTGCTGGGTTGGTGTCATTCTCATTTTGCCAAAAAGTGAGGCTCAGAGAGGTCAGACAGCCACTAAATGGCAGACCTGGGATTTGAAACCAGAGCTCTGCTCAGGGGTCGACCGACTGCTCCCCAAAGACCAGGTAGTAAATATTGCAGGCTTTCCAGGACTTCAGCTCTCTGGCAGCTACTCAACTGTTGCAGCTCCACAATAGCTACAGACAGTACTAAACACGCAGGGTGGCTTTGTGCCAACGAAGCTGCATTTGCAAAACAGGCAGCATCCTGGCCTCGGCCCTCAGGCTTATAGTTGCTGAGCTGACCTGTGTTCCATTGCCTTTTTTTTTTTTGAGATGGAGTCTCGCTCTGCCACCCGGGCTGGAGTGCAATGGCGCCATATCGCCTCACTGCACGGTCCGCCTCCCAGATTCAAGTGAGTCTCCTGCCTCAGCCTCCCGAGTAGCTGGGATTATAGGTGCTCACCACCACGCCCAGCTAATTTTTGTATTTTTAGTAGAGACAAGGTTTCACCGTATTAATCAGGCTGGTCTCAAACTCCTGACCTCAGGTGATCCACCCACCTCGGCCTCCCAGAGTGCTGGGATGACAAGCGTGAGCCACCACGCCCAGGCTCCCATTGCCTTTTCTCTGAAGAGACTTGGGAGTCTGGTTTAAAAAAACAAACAAAAAAATCAGTGCCCTCTGCTGGTTGGAATTGGAGGTGTAAAATCTGAATTTACTCTAGGGTCACAATTCCAGCCTCAAGTTTGCACTGCGCCTTCCTGGCGCTGGCTGGGTGCATGTTCTGTCTTTGCCACTAGGTGGAAGCAGTTGGCAACCATAAACCTTTTGCTTTGCCGGGTTAAAAGACTTGAAAAGAACCATAGAACCTTTAAGCACATGTAGCCAGTTTAAGCCCTGTTTGCACTGTTTTAGCCACAGATACTGTTAAGTGAACGATTTACAGTTGTGCTTCGTGTTGTCCCACTCTCAGCCATGTGTTCCACAGTCGCTCTGGAAGACCTAGCCCAGCCGGTTTCTAGGTTAGCATTTGAAATGGTCTTGGCCTGGTTTAACCATCAGTAAATGAGGCCAGATTATGAAAACCTTTTCCCCTCAAACTAGGGATCCTCTTTTTCTCTACAATAGTTAAATTGGAAATTTTTGATGTACTTTATTTGTTTATTTTGGTGAGTGACCTGATTTTAAAAATTTTTTAGATTAGTCAAGCACAGTAGTGAGAAGGGGAGAAAGAGTAGAACAGGGAGTAACTGAACGATCAATTGAGACAACTCACCACCTTCTACCAGCCAGGAGTAACTGACTGTGAGCTATCAGTTGAGATAACTCACCACCTTTGACCAGCTGGTGGCTTGTTTTTTAGTGACGTAGTAAGACATAAAGTTCCTGTAGTCATTGTTAATCTCCTTGGAAAAGAGATGAATATTGCGTGGTTTCGAAAGCTCATTCATACAGCAGAAGCACTCTGTTTCTGTTTGAAGGGAGGTTTTTGTATGAATTTTTCTGTGTGTTCATTGAACAAATGTTTCCTAAGCTCTTCCTTAGTCCCTGGCACTGGGAACAGAAAAAGGAGGAAGAGGAAGCTGTGCCCTTGGGGTGTTCTCGGGCACAGTGGTGAGCTCTGGTGGCCAGAGCCGCCCGCCTGCCTGTGTGGCTGGCGCATCAGGATAGAGCAGGAGTTCACGGAGGAGCTTTGTCACTTCCCTCCCTAAATCTGTTCTGTGTTCCACGTCACTGAGTGCTGTCAGCATCACCCAGTCACCTGGGACAGATAGCTGTGAGTCATCCTTGAAGCCTCCTCGCCTAGTCCTTCATTGCACACCTTCATTTCCTCTGGATCACTGTCACCAGCCTAGTGCAGGCACCACCAGCTCCCACCCAGACAGCAGGTTCCTTTCCTTCTCCCTTCTGGTCCCAGCCCAGTCTCTGTGCGAAGGCCAGACCGAAGAGAGCTCCATGCTCTGTGACATGGAGTTCAGTGTGACCTTCAGGTGCTGGAGAGTTGGCAAGGGCTTTCCATGGGGAGCTGGCCATGCCCCACTTTGCACTCTGGAGAGTTAGCTTTTGGGTGCTGGGATGGGTTGAAGGGGTGCACTGCTGGAAGGGAGAACTATAATCATGCAGAGATTCTTCCCCTTTAAAGCAAGGGAAAGGTACGGAAAGGAGATCAAGTCGAGAAGGGTGCTTGGTGGCCGTGACCTCACCCTTCAGGGGCACCTCCTTTATGCCATGGATATCGTTGGCCAGACCGACTGATGAAGGCCCAGCCCCTTTAAAGAGTAAACAATAAACAAGGAAATGAAATGTTTATAGATTGTGATAGATTGTGCCAATGCTGGGAGGGCAGTAAATAGGATGCAGTGATAGAGTCAACAGAGGAACCTAATTTAGGGGGGTGGGGGGGTCATAGATAACCCTCTCGGAGGGGTTTTTGTTGATACCGAAACCGAAGGGGCAAGACACTGGGAAGAGCTGGTCTCTGGGTGGAGGGAGCAGCCCTTGAGCTCTTCCTGGAGCAGGAGAGAACCTGTTGTAATCAGTAAGGGAAACTCCAGGTGGGAGAGTGATAGGGATGGGTGTGGGGAGGGAGGTTAGGCCCTGTGTGCAGTAGGAGAGACTGGTGACTACCTGCTGTGGAGGGGCAGAGCTCAGGGCATTCATGCTTAAGAATCCCAGGTTTCATATTATATTTGCCAAGAAATAGCCAACTGGCAGGCACGGAGGTGTGGGGATGCAGAAGGAAAGTAGTCTTTGAGAATGAATGTTGTTTCTGCCTGCTCACGCACATGCATATCCGCCTCCATTACGCTGTGCTGTGGTTATTTTTGAGGCATCAGGGTGTGTGTGCCGCCACATGTTGATCCGGGTGGCTTCTGCCTTCAGCGTTGTTGTACCCGCCTCACCCTTCCCCAAGAATTGACACCTGAGCTTTGTTGTAAAATAGTGATGTAACTGTCATTCACTGACACTCCCCCAACACTTAAAGTTTAGCAGCTGCGTTTAACTTACACATATTTCATTCTGATTGGTTTCTCTCAGCCTTTGCTCTACACAGTTTTAAAAATACTTTTGTGGAGGGCTTCTAAGAGCTTGCAGTGCTGAGTAGATGTTTTTGAATGTTTAGTTACAGTGTTGGGTTTATATGCTATAATAGTGAGTTGAATTGGTAAGTAATCCTCTTTCTTGTCACATAGCCCATTAGGATGTCACCTTTTCTGTTTCTGCTTTGCAGGTCATTACACCTACTCTGAGAATCGGGTGGAAAAGGACGGCCTGATTCTTACAAGCCGTGGGCCTGGGACTAGCTTTGAGTTTGCGCTTGCAATTGTTGAAGCCCTGAATGGCAAGGAGGTTGCGGCTCAAGTGAAGGCTCCACTTGTTCTTAAAGACTAGAGCAGCGAAATGTGACAGTCACCTAGAGAAACAGGCCTTAGGAATCTATTCTCACTGTGTTCGCTCTGAACAAAACAATGGTAGGTTAATGTGTTCCGAAGCTGCCCTCATTACTGCTTTTGCAGAAGTATAGTTGTGAAGTCAACTACACAGAGATTTTTCAGCTTACAAATTGTGTCTATACATTTTGAAGCCTTGTTTGCTGAATAAACAGGGCATTCAGCAAACTACTGATCGTTCCTTGTTTTGTCTCTCTTTTGTGAAATTCCTTATTACCTTCGTTTGCAACTCTTAACGGTCCAGCAAGTAGGAAAAGCATACAAGCAGAATTTTAAGAGGCTTGTGATTTTCTCCACTTATTAGCTGGGTGTTTTTAATGTGCTAGTAAAAAATACCAATGAGGGCTAGGTGTGGTGGCTCATGCCTGTAATCACAGCACTTTGGAAAGCCCAGCCAGGAGGATTGCTTGAGGCCAGGAGTTCAAGACCAGCCTGGGCAATATAGCAAGACTCCATCTCTACAAAAAAATACAAAAATTAGCCAGGTATGGTGGCATGCATCTGTAGTCCCAGCTACTCAGGAGCCTGAGGTGGGAGGATTGCTTGAGCCCAGGCCCTCAAGGCTGCAGTGAGCTATGATCACACCACTACGCTCCAGCCTGGGTGACATAGCAAGACCGTCTCCAAAAAAAAAAAAAAGATTGGCTGTACTGGTGAATTTTTTTACACTAGTTCCTTTTTCCATTATGGAAAGAGTCCTTGGATAAAAACTTCAAGGTTGGCCCAGCATCTCTTTTCCCTTCCCCAGGTGATAGCACCGAGCATTCCTTGTGAACCACTCGATTCCTCCTGGGTGGGCACATGACCCAGACCCAACCAATCAGAGCCTTGTTTACCACTGGCCGTGTGACCCAGGTGAGCTCAGTCAGTCCACAAGACTATTGGAGTATCTTATAGCTGCTGTACTCTCTCTCTCTCTCTCTCTGCTGGAGTAGCCAAGGGGATACTCCGGCAACCTGGAGCATTGGCAGCCATCTCACTGCCAGCGAAAGGCCTGCCTGGGGGTGGCCCTCAGGGTGTAGGTGGCTGACACTGGTCCAAAAGGCCAGGCAGATGTTAACTTTTACAAGTGCAAACACATGTAATTGTCTATTTTATAAGCGCTTTGACAGATGATAAAGAATACTAAGGGAGAGACGATTTACATGGTGGAGGTGGGTGGGGGTGGGCTTCTGAGGAAGTGATGTCTGAGGCAGGAAGTAAGAGCAGTGCTTAGGTTTTCATTCCTTCTCCAGCTGTGTGCTCAGTACCTACTGTGTGCCAGGCGCTGTTCCTGGTGCTGGGAATACATCAGGGAGAAACACAGCCTTTGTCCTTGGGGAGCTTGTGCTGTGGGCACAGGGGAGAGATGAAAGCAAAAACTAAAATACCCACATTCTGTGAAGAAAATGAAGGAGGGTAAAGAGGCAGTGACGGAATTGCATGATGGGCAGCGAAGGCCTCTCTGAAAAGAAATCTCGGGGAATCTGAGGACATTTGGGTGTGAAAGATACAAGTAGGTGTCTGTTCAGAGCGCACCAGGCAGCAGGAGCAGGGAGTGTAAAGGCCCTGAGGTAGGAGTGGGCCTGGGCCTCTGTGATGGAGCACGACCTGCTGAGCAGTGAGGGGCGGGTTAGGGGAACAGGGTAGGAGGTGAAGTTGGAGAGGTGGCCAGGACCACAGCAAGCTGTCAAGACTCAATAGAGACGGAACCACTGGGGAGAGACTTAACCCACCTGGTTTAAAGGCTGGCTCTGCTGAGAAGAGATCCTTCCGGAGCAGGCGTGCAGGCAGGCGGGATGCTGAGGCCAGTCAGGTGGCAGCATTGAGCACCTACTCGGTGTGAGAGGAAGGGCATCCGGGACAACCCTCACTTTTTTTTTTTGAAACAGAGTCTTGCTGTCACCCAGGCTGGAGTGCAGTGGTGCGATCTTAGCTCATTGCAACCTCTGCCTCCCAAGTTCAAGCGATTTTCCTGTTAGCCTCTCGAGTAGCTGGGATTACAGATGTGCACCACCATGCCTGGCTAATTTTTGTATTTTTGGTAGAGACAGGGTTTTCCCATGTTGGCCAGGCTGATCTCGAACTCCTGGCCTCAAGTGATCCACCTGCCTTACCCTCCCAAAGTGCTGGGAATACAGGCATGAGCCACCACGCCCAGCCACAACCCCTAGGTTTCTGACTTGAACACAGATCTCGTGGAGATTCGATGTCCTGAGTTTCGAAAGAGTCCTTGGGGGAGGGGCTGGGATGAATTTACAGTTCAGATTGGTGAATTTCAGATGTCTATAAAATACATTTTTTTTTTTGAGACGGAGTTTTGCTCTGTTGCCCAGGCTGGAGTGCAGTGGCACAAATTCAGCTCACTGCAATCTCTGCCTCCTAGGTTCAAGCCATTCTCCTGCCTTAGCCTTCTGAGTAGCTGGGATTACAGGAGGGCCCCACCGTGCCAGGCTATTTTGTATTTATAGTAGAGATGGGGTTTCACCATGTTGGTCAGGCTGGTCTCAAACTCCTGACCTCATGATATGCCCACCTCAGCCTCCCAAAGTGTTGGGACTACAGGCGTGAGCCACTGTGCCTGGCGGATACCTCTTATTTGAAAGTCACAAATTGCTGATCTGAAAACCATTTATTACTAATAGTGAACATCTGTAAACTGTCTCAGGTTTGCTAGGTGTTTTGCCAGCATCTCTTACCTCTGAATAATTACACTCCTTGGAATTTTAGAGACGTCTACAGGAAGGGAGACATTGAAAGAAATTGGCTGAGTTTTTGTGCCTTCAGGGCAGCAGGAAAAGGTGTTTCTAGATGGTGGTTTCTAAAGAGCATGTCTAAGAGAAATCAGTTATCATTAGAGCCCCGGCATTGCAGTGAAGATTTCTTTCCCTTTCCCTGACAGTGTCTGGGGTGGGGGGCTCTAGGAACCAGCTTTGTCTAAACCTTGGGCTTTTTGTGGTTCTTCTTGAACGACTAGCTTTTGGCATGTTGATAACATTTTTAAAGCCTCCACCCTCTCTTATCTGCCTGCTTCTTTCCCAGGCTGAACAACCTTGCTTTCTAACTTGTAGTAAGCAGGGAGGGGGCAAACAAAAATTGGGAACTTAAGTGGGAGGGGCGCTGTCTACACTTGAAAAGTGACCTGGAGTCAGAATTCAGGTGTGTGGCAATTGGCTTGATTGCTCTCCTCCTGAGTTAGGGGTGGAAGCGGGGGCCTCTGCCATCTTAGAGACAATAACAGTTGCTTTGAGAGCCCAAGTGGCTTGCCCAGGGATCCCAGAGAGTTAGGAAGGACACCTGAAACTGCCTCTTTCAGGAAGAGCACCCGAGCCTCCAACTAGCTCGAGGCCACGGCTTGCCCCATTGGGCAAGGGGCAGCCAGGTACCCATTAACTGAATTCTTGAGGCCAAAGACAGAGTTGCTCTAGGGCTGTGATGGCCCTGCCCTGTGCGCTTTGAAGGGAGGTTTGCTTCCCAGGTGCTAACTGGTTTCGCAGGGAAAGGGCCGGGATTACTGACCCCTGCCTGTCATGTGGCCTGCTAGGAGCTTAACTTCGTGGGTTGGGGCTGAAGATGTGTTTTCTTTCACACCTTATACAAAATGATCAGATTCTATCCAAAATCCCAAGAGGGATTGCATTCTGCCCCTGCTTTTTCATTTACCATGTCTTAAGAGAGCTTCCCTCTGTCAGAATGTGGACATTTATGTGCCGCATCATCCAACTCTGTCCAAACAATAACCCTAGAAAGTGGCCATTGGTATCATCCATAATGGAGAAGAAAGTCTTTCTGGAGGTCAACAGCCTACTGGGCCTATGCCATAGGATCCATTTCTGTAAATGCAACATTAAATGTGAAGTACGATTTTAGGGTAGCCAACTGTCGAGTCTGGTTACTCCATATTCTAGGGTATTGGTTTCCTAAGAAATGAGAACACCATATTTTCCTGCAGCCAGTTCTCCTACAGAATCATCTGGTTGTTTTTTTTTAGAAAGTACCCTGCCTTTGCCCTTAGTAAGGGGAAGCAGCAGCAGGGACCTGGGCGTCCAAGGAGCGCTAGGGAGGTCTGGGCTGCTCTCAGACTCTTCCCTGTTTATTAGCTACAGCATCTTCCCTATGCACATGTGTGGTCTGTCAGCAGGGTGCAGAGGAAGGGGCTGTTCCTTTTCACATCTGGGCTTGACACTCTTCACAGTACTAGCATAAGGTCCTTCTGGAGCTGGTCCTTTCCCCAGACCCTAGCTTGAGTCCCAAGGCATCCAGGCTGGGGCCAAGGGCTCTTATGGGCCTGAGTACTAAGGAAGGTCTTTAGCACTGGGAAGAATGTGGATGTTGCATTCACCACCATTACCATCACCATCACCAGCAGCATCAGCATCTCCATCATCACCATCACCACTATCACCATCACGCTCACCTCCACCATCACCACCATCACGCTCACCACCACCATCACCACCATCATCACCATCACCACCACCACCATCATCACTGCCACCATCATTATCACCATCATCATTTTCACTTCCTGCAACTTGCATGTTCCCAAACAAGTCCTGGACCAGCTGATCAGATGAGATCTCCCCACAGGGCTGCATACCTGCTGGGTCTCAGAAACTTGGCTGCTTTACAGAGCTGCTTTATTTTGCTTCGCTGTTTGAATTCTGCATGTGATCACATTCTCAGGTTTTTTTTTTTTTTTTTTATACTGGAGTTTTGGTCTTGTTGCCCAGGCTGGAGTGCAATGGCGCCATCTTGGCTCACCACAACCTCCACCTCCTGGGTTCAAGCGATTCTCCTGCCTCAGCCTCCCAAGTAGCTGGGATTACAGGTACCCGCCACCACACATGGGTAATTTTTGTATTTTTAGTAGAGATAGGGTTTCACTATGTTGGCCAGGCTGGTTGAGAACTCCTGACCTCAGGTGATTCACCCACCTTGGCCTCCCATAGTGCTAGATTACAGGAGTGAGCCACTGAGCCCCGGCATTTTGTTTTGTTTTGTTTTGTTTTGTTTAAGGCCCAGATGGAATGTAGCTGGTGACAGTCACATTCACCTGGTCCTGAAGATTCCACCCTCCAGCCTTCCTTATCTCTTGTGGTCTCAGGCCCTTCCTGAGACCTGGCGCCTGGGGCCCTTCTGTGGTGTGTGGTCAGTGTTAAAAAAATGCAGAATTCTCTCTATTTGCATTGCTGAGTGACTAGCCGGAGGCAGGTAGGGTGACTGGGAGGAAGCTTTGTTACAGATAACTTGACAGCCGGGGGTGAGTAAAAGGATGATGGTAATAAAAGGGTAGTCAGGCCTCAGATTTGGGCTTCAGCAGTAAATCAGTGCAAGAATAAAACTTACAAAGGTCACAGGCAAGAGTGAGCTCAGCCTCTTTTCTCATACTTGCTTATGGTTCTACATCCCTTATTCAGGAAACCAGCCACTCAGCACGCTTATGAAAGAGTCAATTATCTCCGATGGTGGATAATACCATGTCATTAGTCCATGAGGCATCTAGCTCAGTGCCACCTGGGTCTTAAAGCACTTAAAAAATGTAATTATACAACAAATACATCAATACCTGTTCATTGGGAAAGACTCAGATGATACAGGAATATATAAAGCAAGTCTTGACAGTTCTCTGTCCCACCCTCCCTCCCCAGTCCCTCTTCCTTTCCCCGAAGTCCCACTTGCTTCAAGTCTATTTTCTAGGAATTTACAAATGTGTAACTGTACACACATCCACGCACATTATGTTTTGTACATACACAGAGATCGTATATTATTGTTTCGATTTTTAAAAAAACAAATAGAATCCTATTGGGTACATCATTTTGCAAGTTGAATTTTTTGAAACAGTGTGTGTTAGAAATCCGCTCATGTCCAGGTCCACTTTGTTTACATAATGGTTGAACAGAATGTTGTAGTATAACCAACCATACTGTAACTTATTTAACCTTTTTTTTTTTTTTTTTTTTTGAGACAGAGTCTTGCTCTGTCACCCAGACTGGAGTATAGTGCTGTGATCAAGGCTCACTGCAGCCTCCACCTCCTGGGCTTAAGCCATCCTTTTCACCTCAGCTGCCCACTCCTCCACCCCCAGTAGCTGGAACTGCAGGCAGCTGGAGCTGCAGGTGCATGCTACCACACCCAGCCAATTCATTTTATTTTATTTTTTTTATAGTGATGGGGTCTCACTATGTTGTCCAGGCTGGTCTCAAACTCCTGGGCATTCCTCTGTTAATGAATTTCCCCCATTAAAAATTATTTGTTGTTGTTGCAGTAAAATACATGTAACATGAAATTTACTATCCTAACCATTTTAAGTACATTTCGTTGGTATTAGATAGATTGATCCTGTTGTGCAACCATCAGCACCATCCATCTTCCAAACTATTTTTCATCTTGTAAAACTGAGACTCTGTATCCAGTAAACACTAACTTTCCTTCCCCTACCCTCAGCCCCTGGCAACCACCATTCCACTTTCTCTCTCTTTTCTTTCTTTTTTTTTTTTTTTTTTTTTTTTTTTCTTTTTTTGAGACAGAATCTCACTCTGTTGCCCAGGCTGGAGTGCAGAGGTGCAATCTCAGTTTACTGCAACCCCCGCCTTTCAGGTTCCAGTGATTCTCCTGCCTCAGCCTCTGGAGTAGCTGGGATTACAAGCACTCGCCACCACACCCAGCTAATTTTTGTATTTTTTGTAGAGACGCGGTTTCACAATGTTGGTCAGGCTGGTGGTCTCAAACTCCTGACCTCAAATGATCTCCCCACTTTGGCCTCCAAAAGTGCTTGGATTACACGCGTGAGCCACTGCCCCCGGCCCATAATTTCCTTTTTAAGGCTGAATAAAAGTCAAGTGTATGTGTATTCTACATTTTGCTTATCCTTTTATCCCCATAGAGACACTTGGGTTACTTCCACCTCCTAGCTATTGTGAATAATGCTGCTGTTAACATGGTGTCCACAGCTCTTCCAGACCTTGCTCTCGATTCTTTGGGGTATACATGCAGAAGTGGAATTGCTGAATGATATGGTAATTCCCATTGTGGTTTTGATTCGCATTTCCCTAATGAGTAATGATGTGGAACATCCTTTCATCTGCTTATTGGCCATTTATACATCTTAGAAATGTCTATTCAAAAGTGCTTTGCCCATTTAAACAATTTTTTTTTCAGGGGCCATGCTAATAATCTATATTGTTCCATTTTTAGTATATGTGCTGCTGAAGCATGCACTTTGCTCAGTTTTGAATCGGGTTGTTGTTGCTGATAGAATTTTTTTTTTTTTTGAAACAGCCTCACTCTGTCTCGCAGGCTGGAGTGCAATGGCACAGTCTCAGCTCACTGTAACCTCCACCTCCTGAGTTCAAGCGATTCTCCCACCTCAGCCTCCTGTGTAGCTGGGATTGCAGGCATGTGTTACCACACCTGGCTACTTTTTTTGTATTTTTAGTATAGATGGGGTTTCATCATGTTGGCCAGGCTGGTCTTGACCTCCTGGCCTCGAGTGATCCACTCACCTCAGCCACCTAAAGTGCTGGGATTATAAGTGTGAGCCACTGAGCCCCACCCACGCATAAGCCAACTTTAATGTTTTTCAATAAAGTTTTGTAATTTCCTCATTAAGGACTTACACATCTTTTGGATTTATTGTTAGGTATTATTAGGGTTTTTTTTCTTTCTCTTCTTTCTTCCACTCTCTCTTCCTTCTCTCTTTGTTTGTTTCTTTCTTTTTCTTTCTCTCTCTTTCTTTATTGCTAATTCCTTTTAAAATTTGTTTTCTGATTGTTGCTGGTATATAGAAATGCAGATAGTTTTATTTACTTATTTACTTTTTTAAGAGACAGGGTCTTGCTCTGTCACCCAGGCTATACATGGGTGTGATAAAATTTACCACCTGCTTTTAGGCAGAAAGGAGGAGGGCAGACAATTCTGCATCTGTTGATTCTTAGTTACCTTCAGCTCAAAATAATCTTTATGCCAAAGTGGAATATTCTGGGGTGGACTATCCAGATTCTCTTCAAGTCTCTCTGACCATTCTTCTGCCCTGCAGCCCGGGTGACAGAGCTAGATTCTGTCTCAAAAAATAATAATAAATAAAGTACACTTTCCATTCTTGGTTTGCTAAGAGTTTTTGTCATGAGTAGATGTTGAAATTTATTGAATGGTTTTCCTTCATTAGTGACATCCTCTGTCTTTTCTCCTTTAATCTATTACCATGGTGAATTATATCAGTAGATTTTCTAATGAATTAGTCCTGCATGCCTGAAATAAACTCAATGTGGTCATTATGTTTTTATACATTATCAGGTTCTATTTGATAAGTATGTAATTTAGGATTTCTATATCTCATGGGTAAAGTTGAACTCGAATTTTCCTTTCTTGTACTGTCTTTGTACAATTTTGGAATCAAGGTTATGGTAAAGTCATATCTTGAGTTGGGGAGTGTTAGGCTCTTCTTGCATTGCTATAAAGAAATACCTGCGATTGGGTAGTTTAGAAAGAAAGAGGTGGATTTGGCTCATGGTTCTGTAAGCTGGACAGGAAGCATGGCACTGGCCTGAGCTCGGCTTCTGGGGAGGCCTCAGGGAACTTTTACTCATGGTACAAGGCGAAGTGGGAGCAGGAGCAGGAGGCGGTGGGTGGGGAGGCAGATGCCACACACACTCGACAACTGCCACAGCTCGGGAGAGCTCACTACTGAGAAAACTGTACTGAGCCATGAAGGATCCGCCCCATGACCCAAACATCTCCCCCCAGACCCCACCTCCGACACTGGGGATATTCAGTATGAGACTTGGGTGGGGATGAATATCCAAACTATATCAGGGAGTAGTGCTCTTTTTCTTTTCTATAGAGATATTTCTGAAGAGTTAGAATTAACTGTTCTTTGAATATTTCATGGAATTTTCCTCTAAATCCACCTGGGTCTCATATTTTTAAAAAATTGAGCTGAAATTCATCTAACAAAATTAATCATGTTAAAGCAGACAATTCAGTGGCATTCAGCACATTCACAAGTTGTGTGCAATCATCATTGCTCTCTAGCTCTGAAATATTTTCATCCCCTCAAAGTGGACCCTGTACTCATTAGAAGCCACTTCTCACTCTCCTTTCCCCTCTCCTCCAGCCTTTGGCAAGCCCAAGTTCACTTTCTACCTCTATGAATTTACCTGTAATGGATGTTTCGTATAAATGGAATCATACAACATATGGAATAATATTCCATTGTATGGATGTACCACATTTTATTTATCCATTTATCCAATGATAGACATTTAGGTTATTTTCATCTTCTGGCTATTGTGAATACCATTGCTGTGAGCATTCATGTACAGCCATTTATTTGACTACCTGTTCTCAGTTTTTTTTTTTTTTGAGATGGAGTCTCAGAGTCTTGCTTTGTCACCTGGGCTGGAGTGCAGTGGCACGATCTTGGCTCACTGCAACCCCTGTCTCCCAGGTTCAAGTGATTCTCTTGCCTCACCCTCCCTAGTAGCTGGGATTACAGGTGCACACCACCATGCCTGGCTAAGTTTTGTATTTTTGTATTTTCACCGTGTTGGCCGGGTTGATCTCAAACCCCTGACCCCACGTGATCCATCCACCTCAGCCTCCCAAAGTGCTGGGATTATAGGCCTGAACCACCGTGGTCAGAGAACCTGGTGTGTATGGTACCAATTCTTTGAAACTGGTTGTACCTCAGCAGTTTGTCAATTTTTGTAAATAGGCCATGTGTGATTGAAAAGAATGGATCTTCTCACACCCTTCAGAAAGGCAAAGATGAGAAAGGCAGAATAATTCCAAGTGCTGATGAAGAGGGGAGCAACTGGAGCGCTCAGGTGCTGCTGGTGGGAATATAAATGGCTACAATTATTTTGGAAATCTTTTTGGCAATATCTAAAAATGAAACAGAAGCGAAACATAACCAATAGAAATATGTATGCATAATCATCAAAGACCGTGTACAAGAATGTTCATGGCTACACCACTTGTACTAACTACAAGAGAAACAATCTAAATGTCCACACATAGAAGAATGGATAAAGATCTTGTGGTTTATTCATATAATGGAATGAGAATGAAAAAAATGTTTCTGGCTGGGCGTGGTGGCTCACGTCTGTAATCCCAGCACTTTGAGAGGCTGAGGTGGGCAGATCACCTGAGGTTGGGAGTTCAAGACCAGCCTGGCCACCATAGTGAAACCCCATCTCTACTAAAAATACAAAAATTAGTCATGTGTGGTGGCTGATGCTTGTAATGCCAGCTACTTGGGAGGCCGAGGCATGAGCATAGCTCGAACAGGTGGGGATAGGGGCGGGGGGAAGATGGAGGTGGTAGTGAGCTGAGATCCCACCACTGCACTCCAGCCTGGTAGACAGAGCAAAACTCGGTCTCAAAAAAAAAGAAAAAAGTTTACACATGCAAAAATATCATAAACATAATATTAAGCAAAATAAACCAGACACAAAAGAGTACTACTCTCTGCTTCTGTTTATATAAAGTTTTTAAAAACAGGCAAAATTATAGCATTAGAAGTCTGAAAGGTGGGCTGGGCACGGTAGCTCACGCCTGTATTCCCAGCACTTTGGGAGGCCAAGGTAGGTGGATGACTTGAGGTCAGGAGTTCAAGACCAGCCTGGCCAATATGGTGAAACCCCATCTCTACTAAAAATACAAAAACTAGCCAGGCGTGGAGGTGTGTGGCTGTAATTCCAGCTACTCCAGAAGGCTGAGGTACGAGAATCGCTTGAACCCAGGAGGTAGAGGCTGCAGTGAGCTGAGAGCCACTGCACTCCAGCCTGGGTGACAAATTAAGACTGTCACTCTGTCTCAAAAAAAAAAAAGGAAGGTGGTTATCCTTATTTATTCTTTTTCTTCCCAGACCTGTCAGCAGGAAGTAAAAGATGGTTATCTTTAGCATGGCTCATGACTGGAGGTGGGGGTCAAGAAGAAAGGGGGATACTGTAATTTTTTTTTTTTTTGAGACGGAGTCTTGCTCTGTTGCCCAGGCTGGAGTGCGGTGCCATGATCTCAGCTCACTGCAACCTCCAGCTTCCAGGTTCAAGCGATTCTCCTGCCTCAGCCTCCCAAGTAGCTGGGATTATAGGCGTGCACCACCACGCCCAGCTAATTTTTGTATTTTTAGTAGAGATGAGGTTTCAGCATGTTGGCCAGGCTGGTCTTGAACTCCTGACCTTGTGATCTGCCTGCCTCGGCCTCCCAAAGGGCTAAGATTATAGGCATGAGCCACCGTGCCTGGCCTAACAGCCTGTTCTTATTTCATGAATGTAATATTCTGTCTAATCTCCGAAGATTGTTTTAACATCTGTTTGCTTTGTGAAATGTTTGCATGGGGATTAGTCTTTGTTTATTGAGTTTTGTACTTTTCTTGATATTACTTTTCTTCAAATGCTTGGCAATTTAAATTTTAGGGTCATATTTGAAAATTCCTATTCTCCTGTCTGTTGAACCAGGTTCTGATGACATGAGCTTGCCTCTGGTAACCACAGCAGAGGAAAAACTGGACAGTGTGAGGAAGGCTGAGTGCTGTCCGTCCGGAAGGCCTTTCCAGCCCACCTAGAAAGAGTGCAGATTCCTTGCTACCCTGGGTCTTGCTGTGCCTCTTGTCACCAATGCTCTGGCCTGTGGGCACACACTCACTGTGACACAGTTTAGCACGAAAGAGGTGGGGAGAGGTGGGGAAGGGGGCAAAGGCAACTGGCTGATCCTCCAAAAGCCCCCAGATAATCACCTTGACTCCTGCCCCAGGGCTCCTTCCTGTTCCCTATTTCCATAAAGGGCAGAGCTTTGAACTCACAGCTACCTTCACAGAAGTGATCTTTTTTTGTTTGTTTGTTTAAGACAGAGTCTCACTCTGGGCAGGCTGGAGTGCAGTGGCATGATCTCAGCTCACTGCAACCTCTGCCTTATGGGTTCAGCAATTTTCCTGTCTCAGCCTCCCAAGTAGCTGGGACTACAGGTTTGCGCCACCACGCCTGGCTAATTTTTGTATTTTTAATAGAGATGGGTTTCCACCATGTTGGGTAGGGTGTCTCGAACCCCTGGCCTCAAGTGATCCACTAGCCTCAGCCTCCCAAAGTGCTGGGATTACAGGCGTGAGCCACCGCGCTGGGCCCCTCCTATAGATCCTTTAGCCATTGGTCTTTCCTTTGGTCATATTTCTCCATCAAACAAGACCCATCTCCTTTCTTTCATGAATTCCTGAAACAGTCTGGTATGCCAATAAACACTTTTTTTTTTTTTCAGCTATGGGTTTATTCTTAATTTCAGGAGATTTTCAGATGTGTAGCAGAGGGCTGTGGGAATCTTCATGGCCCTCCATACCCCTGTTCCATTATACTCCTGGCTATGACCTGTCACATAGTTTTTCTGTGCTGCTTTGATTAATAGCACAGTGTACCTTGTCTTGGTTGATGTTCATGCTTACGGAGAAAGACTTGTCAACATCAGGATTTGTAACCAGAAAAGGTGTTGAAAACATATCCTCGAAATCAGGCTATCAAATGTTAGAAGAAAACCTTTCAGACTTAGAATCAGTTATGGAGAAGTGAGACGATAAACAGTTCCAGAAACTATAAATGGCCTGCTTCTAAGCCACAACTTGTCTTTGTACACACTGATGAATACATAATACGGCAAAGTTTTATGTGCAACTGAGGGTGTGGCATTTATGATTCAGAAAGAATGAGTTTGTGCAGATGGAAATGGGCATTTGGGTGGGGATTAGGCAAGGACAGAATTATATTGCAAGCCAGGTGGATGGTAACACCTCTTTTTGTCTATACCAAAACTATTCAGAGAAAACTGTATCCATAAGACTGACTTTCTGTGATTACCAAATACATAGAATCATTTAAGTATCCAATTTAAGAAAACACGAGTACAAATCATCCACAGATGAATACTCTAGGTTTTAGAGGAAAAAAATGTAAATGAACATTTCAGTTGGGTAAATCAGTTTCTCAGTGAGAGTCTTTTCAACCTCATCTTGCCAGATGACAGATGACTATTATTGTTAAAGTTTGTGGCAAAAGGACAGTCAAATTGATTCAGCATCAACTAAGCGTGGAAGAAAAATGTAGCTGCGAAAACAAAAACAAAAACAGATTTCTGGCTGCTGTCCTCAAAAGCCTCCCACACAGATGATGTTCCTGACAGGATCAACAAATGCTCCGTTTCACTGTCCCACAGCACAGCTTCGTCCATCAGCCACTGACTGGCTTGGGCCAAAAGCAGTTTTGGTCTCTGTGATAGTGACTTCCTTGCTCTGCTCTGGACGAGTGTCCTTTCTGTGAAAGTAGGTCTCCTGGTTCTAGGGCTGATCCCAGTGCCATCCCACTACATTTCAGTGTGCCTGGCACCATCCCTGGCAAGCAGTGAGCTCCTGACGCTTGGAAGTGGCTAATGCTGTTCCAGACATCTGTAAGCAAGTCCGATCAGCCAGATTCCATCACGTGAGACACCTTGGAGGACAAAGCCACATTGTGTGGAAGAAAACACACCCCCATCAGACCCAGAGTCATCCTGCTTTCTCCTACACTCCGTCTCCCGCAGTGCCAGGTAGGTTTCTGCCTGTACTAAGAAGGGTGAATGGAAAAGCGAGGTGTAAAAACAAACTGAAAAAAAGGGCTCGAAATGTCTATGGGAAGATAAAATTGTGGCAGTGCTTTAGGAAGAAAGAAGCACATGATTCAATTGACTGTTGTTTTCTTTAGAATGCGGGGATGATAACTGGTGTTGAAGTGACGCACTGGGGCTTTGAGGCGCCTCCCCCACCCTGGCCTCGGCGCTGGCAGTGAGAACCAAGCCTGCGCTATCTTCACAGTTCTCGGCCCATGGAAGCGCAGGCCACCTGGGCTCCTGCAAACACCAGACGTGTAATTAGAGGCTCCTGGGCTGGGATAATGTGGTGCACAGACAAGTCTTATCACGCGTCTGAGCCTCTGTGGGTGCCCAGAGTTGCCTCTGCAGCCCGGAGCGGGTGAGTGGAGGCTCCCGTGACTCATCCAACTGCAGGAACTGTCAACTGGCTTCTGCCCAGCCAAGAACTTTTATCAATCACTAAGTAGAGACACTGTGTACAAGGACACTGGTTCATCCAAGAACATCAGGACAGCCAGGAATTTAAAACATACAAAACACCGCTTCCTGCATGCTGCACCCCAGGCAGCTCTGAGGCTCAGCCCAAGGAAGGTTTGGGGCTCGGGCCAGAAAGACACGATTAACTCTGACTTACACAAGAGGGGAGTGTACAAAAGTCATGCAGTCCCAGGGGAAGGCACCGGGCTAAACCCTCATGACTGTAAAATGAAGAAATATGCATGAAGCATGACTAGGTTGTTTGACGAGGACCCAGAGTTATGTCCAAGGAATGAAGGCGCTGCCTTCAACAGAGCAAAATGTCAAGTTAACTGATAACAAGTACATTCTTCAGGACTGGTCTCTGAGTAAGACAACTTTTTTAGTGGGGAAAAAAAGAACAAATATATGTGTTTTCCGGATGCTGTTTCAGTGAGCTTGATACAGGTTTACTTGCTTGCACTTCCTGGTAGGTCTCAGGATTCCCAGGGAAGTGATGGGCCAAAGAGAGGCACGCTAAACTCATAGCCTGATCACAGCTCTTTCCTTTTTCTTTTCTTTTCTTTTCCCTCCCTCCCTCCCTTAGCCCCTTCCCTTCCCTCCCCTCCCCTCCCGTCCTCTTCTTTTTTTTTTTTTTGATGGAGTCTTACTCTGTCACCCAGGCTAGAGTGCAGTGGCATGATCTTGGTTCACTGCAACCTCTGC
This sequence comes from Cacajao melanocephalus, assembly GCA_963573385.1. NCBI lineage: Eukaryota > Metazoa > Chordata > Mammalia > Primates > Pitheciidae > Cacajao > Cacajao melanocephalus. The sequence continues at coordinate 66,795 of CAUYLG010020705.1, forward strand.
CTCCTGAGTTCAGGAGATTCTCCTGCCTCGGCCTCCCAAGTAGCTGGAATTACAGGCACCTGCCACCGCACCTGGCTAATTTTTGTATTTTTAGTAGAGACAGGGTTTCTCCATGTTGGTCAGGCTGGTCTCGAACTCCTGACCTCATGATCCACCCGCCTCGGCTTCCCAAAGTGTAGGGATTACAGGCATGAGCCACCGTGCCTGCCCTTCTTTTTTTTGAGACAGAGTCTCACCCTGTTGCCCAGGCTGGAGTGCAGTGATCAGCTCACTGCAACCTCCACTTCCCTAGGTTCAAGCCATTCTCCTACCTCAGCCTCCGAGTAGCTGGGATTACAGGTGCGCCACCATGGCCGGCTAATTTTTGTATTTGTAGTAGATGAGATTTTACTATGTTGGTCAGGAGTCTCAAACTCCTGACCTCAAGTGATCTGCCTGCCTCAGCCTCCCAAAGTGCTGGGCTTACAGGCATGAGCCACCATGCCCAGCCCCTACAGCTCTCTTTCTACGACAAATGCAAACTAGTACTTGGAACGGAATTCTTTCTATCCATTCCCAAGCCCCCTCCCCACACCAAAATCCCACCTGCTGCCACATGGCAGGGATGTTGAGGAACAGTGACTATCACAATGATTTCCTCAGGTGAAGAAAAACATACATACCAAGTATGGTTTGCCACTCCGAATTCCGGACAGATAACATGACGGCAGAGGTAAGCTTGTTTAAACACGCTCTAGTAACAGCTTCTTAGTGGTTGAGGTTAAAGCATAGTGAAGTTTGATATATTCAAGTGAAAAGCAAGCATGAAAACTTGCATCCTCCCAGCAAATTACATTAGACATGGCTCAATCACATGATTTCATATAGTTAACAAGGAGTGAAGGATGAAGCCAACCAAGTTGGGACAAATTGAACCTTCTACCCAGTTCTACTCTACTCTCCTCCTTTCTCCAAATAAAATCCAATACTTCTCTTTAACAAGTTGTATGATTCACATGCAGAGAGCAAAAGGGCCAGGTTGTTTGTCAATTGATCTAGTCCAAAGAAAACAAGTCCTTGAGTGTATTTTAGTTTGAAGGAAACTTATTTTCCTAAGGGCAAGAACACCTCAAAGCTCTAGTACTAGATCAAAAATTCACACTTTGCCTCCTGGCTTGTTAGGCATTTCCAGTTGGAAAATATGGAGCCTCAAGGCTATAGATATTCGAGACCCTTAAGAGAGAAAATGATTCATGAATTCTTAAAGTGTAAAGGACTGTTTTTATTAGAGCAAATGCAAATTAACCTCGCAGGAAACCTTGGCAGATTAAAGTTAACATGCCTTAATTTATCTTCTCAATGACAAATGGCCATAATGCATTATTTACATGACAACACACATATATATACACATATACATATATACACATATACATAGACACATATATATATATATTTGTGTGTACACACACACACACACACACATATATATATATATATTTTTTTAGACAGAATTTTGCTCTTGTTGCCCAGGCTGGAGTGCAGTGCTGCGATCCTGGCTCATTGCAACCTTCACCTCCTGGGTTCAAGCGAATTTCCTGTGTCAGCCTCCTGAGTCGCTGGGACTACAGGCACATGCCACCACGCCTGGCTAATTTTTGTATTTTTTTTTAGTAGAGACAGGATTTTGCCATGTTGGTCAAGCTGGTCTTGAACTCCTAACCTCAGGTGATCCACCTGCCTCAGCCTCCCAAAGTGTTGGGATTACAGGTGTGAGGCACTACGGCCGGCCAACAACATATTTTAAAAGTTTTATTAGCCTTTTACAAAATGCCAGAAAGCCAAAATTAATTTCTAAATTAATTTTAAAAAGTAGTACCTAAGCTCATTTTGATAGTAACTATTTCCAAATAAAATCCTTTGAGTATTGTGCCAATGTCAGTTTCCTGGTTTTGATAAATTCTATGTCATCATTGAGGGAATCTGGGTAATGGGCATAGGGGGCCTATTTTGCAACTTCTTATGAGTGTATAATTACATCAAGATGAAAAGTTAAAAAAAAACCTATAGATGAAATAACGATGCTAGGAGCTTTACTTATTTTCAAGAGAAAAGCTCCAGTATACTCTAAAACTATTAATTATATGATGAAATTGAGAACCAAAATACAGACTAGCTTAAAATACATTTTCATTCATGAACCAGTAGACATATGAATATGGTTCTCTTTTCTCTAGTCAACTGTGAATTGTCCTAGAAGACTCTATGGGCTTTTTTTTTTTTTTTTTTTTAATAGGGCCCCTAATAGTGGAGAAGCATTGTCTTTTTTTTTTTTTTTTTTGAGATAGAGTTTCACTCTTGTTGCCCAGGCTGGAGTACAATGGTGCAATCTCGGCTCACTGCAACCTCCACCTCGCGGGTTCAAATGATTCTCCTGCCTCAGCCTCCCAAGTAGCTGAGATTACAGGCATGCGCCCACTCGCCAGCTAATTTTTTTGTATTTAGTAGAGATGGGGTTTCACCATGTTGGTCATGCTGGTCTTGAACTCCTGACCTCAGGTGATCCACCCGCCTTGGCCTCCCAATGTGCTAGGATTACAGGCGTGAGCCACTACACCCTCCCAAGAAGCATCCTCTTAAGGAGTTCTTACTTTCCCAGCATAGTTAAGACATCTCTTGAAACCTAGAGAGGGATAAGCAACAAACAGTATTAAACTTCATTAGTGTGTTTTTGGAATTTATTAAAGAGGATAGGTAACATGTACTTGACTTTTGCAGCATAAGAACTGACAAAATTGACCGGCCACGGTGGGTCACGCCTGTAATCCCAGAACTTTGGGTGACTGAGGCGGGTGGATCACCTGAGGTCAGGAGTTCGAGACCAGCCTGACCAACATGGTGAAACCCTGTCTCTATTAAAAATACAAAAATTAGCCAGGCATGGTGGTGGGTGCCTGTAATCCCAGCTACTTGGGAGGCTGAGGAGGGAGAATTGCTATAACCCTGGAGGCAGAGGTTGCAGTGAGCTGAGATTGTGCCACTGCACTCCAGCCTGGGTGACAAAGCGAGAGTCCAACTCAAAAAAAAAAAACTGACAAAATTTACTATTACACAAATTTTGAATTGACTTATAAGAGAGCCCCTTATCCTTGGCTTCTGTTTGCTGCCATTAAATGGTATTTACTAATCAGCCCCGTAGGTGTGCATAGCACTGCGATGGTTCTGGCATGGCCTCACATATACTGATAGGGAACGTGAGGCTCAGGGAAACAAAGTGAATCCTTCCTATAGAAAGTGAGAGATCGTTGGGGCACGGTGGCTCACGCCTGTAATCCCAACACTTTGGGAGGCCGAGGTGGGCAGATCACCTGAAGTCAGGAGTTCAAGAGCAGCCTGGCCAACATGGTAAAAACCCCATCTCTACTAAAATACAAAAAATTAGCCAGGCACGGTGGCAGGCACCTGTAATCCCAGCTACTTGGGAGGCTGAGGCAGGAGAATCTCTTGAACCCAGGAGGCAGAGGTTCTTGTGAGCCAAGATTGCACCATTGCACTCCAGCTTGGGCAACAAGAGTTGAAACTCCGTCTCAAAATACATAAATAAATAAAAAGTCAAAAAAAGTGAGAGGTCAAAGGCTAGGCGGGGTGGCTCACGCCTGTAATCCCAACACTTTGGGAGGTTGAGGCAGGCAGGTCACTTAAGGTCAGGAGTTCGAGACCAGCTTGGTCAACATCGTGAAAACCCCATCTCTACTAAAAATAGAAAAATTAGCCGGGCATGGTGGCAGGTGCCTATAATCCCAGCTACTCAGGAGGCTGAGGCAGGAGAATCACTTGAACCAGGAAGGCAGAGATTGCAGTGAGCCGAGATTGGCACCACTGCACTCTAGCCTGGAGCCTGGAGCAACAAGATCAAGACTTTGTTTCTTTAAGAAAAAAAAAAAAAGTGAGCGATCAAGACAGGAACCTGGATTTCCTGACTTTGGGCCAGTACTTTGTTCTGTGACATAACCATCTTTGAGAACTCAACAGTGCATAAAGTGGCAGCTAACCACACAGCTGATTTCCCATTGGTATCTTACTTAGCAACAGAGAAGAGTGTCAGAAGTGCTGGGCTTGACCTATGCCACAAGAACTCTTTAGAATTAACTTGCTTTGTGTACTGGTTGAGGAATAAGCTGGTAGGCAGCTGGTGCTAGGGGCTGTGTTCTGGTGGTAGTGTGGCATTAGCATGGTGGCTAGACAGATTTGCTTGGCCAGGAAAAATCAGGGAAAAGGTATATACTTGCAAACAGAAGTAAAAATACAAAGGTAAAATGGAAAGCAAACAGAACCAATGAAACGTATTCTTGACCATATGACCAAGAAAAGGTAGGGGAGGGGAGGGGAGAGGCAAAAAAAAAAAAAAATCTGAGAAGTAGATAAAGTACTGCAAGTGCTGCATTCAGGCATCCAATCAGCAGGGACTTACTGCATCCCGGGTCAGGCTGTGCATCAGGACAGGGCACAGGAAGCCCTGTGAGTCCCCACGCTCACGCTCAGCCAACTTTCTCTGAGAAAGATGCAGTGCACATGTTCCCCCATGGTCTGGAACTTATGTTTCTACCTCCCAGGTATCTTTTACTGTTTTTCTCCATCTCCACTGCCCAAGGCAGTCTTGTCTCAGTTCAGGACTATAGTAGCCTCTGCCCATTAAGTCTTCCCGTTTCCTTTTGCTTCTCCCTAATCTGTCCTCCACACAACAGCTACTGTCCTTTTCTTTTTTTTTTTTTTTTTTTTTTTTTTCAGATAGAGTCTCGCTCTGTTGCCCAGGCTGGACTGCAGTGGCGCCATCTTGGCTCACTGCAACCTCTGCCTCCCGGGTTCAAGCAATTCTTCTGCCTCAGCCTCCAGAGTAGCTGGGATTACAGGCGCCCACCACTGCACCCAGCTAATTTTTGTATTTTTAGTAGAGACGGTGTTTCACCATGTTGGCCAGGCTGGTTTTGAACTCCTGACTTCAGGTGATCCGCCCACCTCAGCCTCCCAAAGTGATGAGATTACAGGCATGAGCCTCTGCACCCAGCCCACTGTCCTCTTAAATCACATCACCTTCCTCTCCTGCTTAGGATCTTTTAGAGGCACCTACTACCCTTTTCCAGGCCCCTCCTACTCCTGACAGCCGCTTTCTGGAAAGCTGCCCAGCTGTTTCCTGCTTCAGGGTCTCACACATCATCTGCCAGTAATACACCTCCCTGCTCACTCCTCCTCCCTCAGCTTCCATTCTAACCCTTCAGAGCTTAACACCTCACAGGTCCCTTTATCTGTCCTCATTGCTCCCACTGTCCACTACCTTTTTATTTAGCACTTAATATCAGATGTAATCATAATTACGTGATCTGCTTTAAATTCCGTAAGGGAAGGGGATGTGTTTCTGCAGGATCCAGCCTGGGGCTGGGATTTAACAAATGTCTGTTGACTGAATGTTCCAAGCCTGCATCTTCGTCTATAAAATGCCTTTAGATGACAAAAACAGTTCTCCTCTATGGGGTCCGGTCCTATGTACCAGATACTATGGTTTATTTGCAATTGTCAGAGTAATTCCCACCTCTCCGCCCATTTTACCAATGAGAAAACTAAGGTACGGGGATTTTAAATAGTCTGCCTCACACAGAATCAGAAAGAAATGGAGTTGGAACTTCAACCCAGATAACCTGAGCCCTCACTCTTCACTCTGGAGAGCAGCAAGACAGTGGAGGTGCCTGGTGAAGGTCGTGGAGGGCTCCAACCCTCTCCCAGGGGATAAAGGATAAAGGAGCCTGCAGAGGACAGTAAAGAGAACCAAGCACAGGGCTAGGTGACATGGGACTAAGCTCACAAATAGCACTCCAGCCCCTGCCTCCATCCAAAGGCTGCCAGGCTCCCATTTGTCCACTGTGGACTTGCCATCTCTGTGACAGGCCAAGGCAGGCACAGATTCCTTGAGTGTCCTCAAATAAGCAAGAAGCAAACCTGCCAAAGGGTCCAGAGTAACCAGGACCTAGTCCTAAAACTCAGCATGAGTCAAACCAAGTCTACACATCAGAACTGGTTTCTTCTGTCACATTCTCCTTGATGTGAACTCCCACCCCACAATGTCATTGTTTTGATAGTAACCCCAGAATCCAGTTCTCTTTCAGTTGTTAAAAGGTAAACACAAACAGCTCACTTCCACTGTATACTTTCATAATATGTGAAAAAGATTGCACTAATTATTTTTCATTTTAAAGAGTGTTTCAAGAAATCATTAAACTTCAAAGAATCTTCTCTTGTGCTTAAAAATAATGCTGTCAAATTGCTTCATATACTTTATAAGAGTTAGGCAAGAAACATTACTAATGGTGTCATAAATAAGTATGATAACTTTATTAAAATGAAAAGACAATATTCAAAATAATGCAACAAAATGAATAAAATCCTTTGTCCAATACTGTACACATAATGCAGAAATCAGTGCATTTTTCTTAAGCATGTTTTAACCTTCATTTAGTTCATACTAAAATATAATAAGCTTTAAATAGCTCAAATAATATTCAGCAGTTGAAACTGTAAACAGCTTGTTTAACTGTTAAAGAGAACATTGCAGTAATGTACCTCTGTTAGTGAGCACCTTCTCTTCTGTGCTTATCTATTCAAGATAAATACATTGAAGGATGTGAAAATAGGAACACAAACTATATGTCTCACTGCATCTGAGTGAAGCAGCCAGCTGTGAGAGTTTTCAAAGCAGAAAGATGCTGATGTGACCTCTGGAATTCAGACATACTGAGCTATTGGTCAGAAGTGTTTTACTTAAAAAGCAAACAATCCCCAGGAAATACTGAATAGGAACCAGCAACACAAGGCCAGCTTGTGTTGTATTTGTTTATTAATACAGTCTAAAAAAACAAAAGCAAAACCACAACACACATCCCCAAACAGTAACTCTCAATCACATAACTAATTGCTTCATTATTTTGTAAAACTGACATCCTAAACACTGGCATCTAGTATACTTTTCCATTTGAGTCTAACGTACTGTCTCTAACAGGCCCACACTATGATGAGCCACTTCAGTGGGTGGAGCTGTAAGGGAAAATTAGTCACTAGTTCTATTATCGTTTTATTTTTCAAGATGTATGACATGTACAGGTGACAATATGGTTGCCAAGTAAGCTGCTCTCCCTCCCTCAACAAGATGCAACATGAAACCTGGAAGTACGAGGCCCTGGGATGATTTTTCACCTAGGTAGGTACACCCATGGTAAAGAATGGATACCCTACCCTCCATGGAAAAGACTGCCTGCAAAAATAAATGCAACAAAATAGAACAGGCCTAAAAGCCAGAAATCTTCAAACTTAATAAACAAAAATATTTTTTTAATGATTCTGATCTAAACAATACTGTATCGTCTTCCATTTGCTCAATGTTCAGTCTATCAGGACTCCTTTCTCCAGCTTGAGTTTATCATTCTGAATATTTATTACTCTAAGATAGTAACTGATGGGTTAACCTGCAGCTATGGTCTATGGTTATACTGCGAGTTTATATATAGGTATGTCATGTATGCATATATAAAAAGCTTTCCCGTCCTCCCCTCCCCACCATCACATCTTTAAATTATAGACTTGAAAGATTTTTTCCAATGCTAACAAAATCGGGGTTTCTCAGCATAACAGCATCTCACAACTGCTCTAAACCTTCCACATTAAGACAGAGTTCAACTATTTTATTTTGCAATTCAAGGGACTTTTCTGTGAACTTCAATCAAAATGGAAAACTGAGAACCATTTGCTCCTATGTAACCTGTGCTGAACCATGACCCCAAGGTCTAAGGAGAAACCACATAGGAGAAATGTTTACGCTTCACGTGGCCCCCCAGATCCACTTTTGTTTTTGAGTCCGGCTTCTCTGTGGCTGAAGCTATACTGCAGTCAGCAGGTAATGGCTGGATTTGGGCGCTTGCATTTGTTTCTTCTGCTTCCCTAAAAAATTTTTCATATTTGTCCAGGTATGGTGGTCTCTCAGGTAGTAGGTAATAATGTGTTGAACTAACCTTCTTCCCATTCTCAATAATGGGCAGAATGCAAGGAACCTTATTGGCAGATCCTTCGCTGTTCTGTCTCTGCAGGGCTTTGCTGCTGACATACTTGGGATCAGGGGCAAAGCTCTGTGTTGGGGGCATGACCCCATTGAGGTAAGACGGGAGGCTTTTGGGACTCGGTGTGCGCGAGTTACTCGGTGACAAAGGTTCTCTTGGCGGTACTTTCGGAGGCCTGTCTTCATCACTATAGGTGCTCGAAGTAACTTCTGCTGACCATCTTCTATAATCTGGCTTTACTGGCCTAGGAGGTATGGGAACTCTGGGGGGAACCTCAGGTTTGTCTTCATCGGAGTTAGGAGAAGCTCTGTGTATACAACAGCTGGATATCCTTATGGCTGGCTTGTTAAAGGAGCCAGCTGGTCCCGAATGAGACCTTCTTAATCTTCGGTGGGTCTGAGGTGGAGGAGGATTCGGATCTGGGACACCTCCATTTTGGTCAGACACGTAGCTGAGGTCTGCTGCAGAAACAGCTGGGGTATCAAAATATGCATAGTTAATTTGTCCACACCCACGGAAGCTTCGCCTGCCAGGAACATCATATTTGAAATCAGAAAGTGTAGAGTCTTCTAAAAGGAAGTCTGTATCTGAGCTAGTTAGGAATTCCACCTCACAGTCTGTGTCATCCAGAGAGAGGGATTCAGAGATTGGCAATGGTGGGAGAGGCCGAGAACCCCGTTCACAAAGCGGGGTGCAGGAGAAAAGGGAAGAGGAGTTTTTGATGGGTGTCAGTGGAGGAGTGGAAGCACAAACCCCGTTCACTGTGAGTTTCCTAAAACCACATACAACTTGATCTTCTTCATGTGGTCCCAAGTTTTCACTTGGGGGAATAAGAAGAGGGGGCAAGCTGGTCTTTTGAGATGGACCATTTTCTGCCAAGCAGTGGCCATTCATCGGAGCAGATCTGGAAGCGTGCCCTAGAATGAACAAGAGATGTTAAGAAAAGATCCACAATCCTCTCTCCACCTGTGTGAGGGAGAGAGTGCCCCAGCTACCTGTGCTTCCACAGCTTTCTTCCTCAACTGTGAGTGAAACACCTGACTGCTGTCACCCTGAAAACACCCATGCAACCACCACAGGTGTAATTAGAGACCAGAAGATTGTTACTGCACATGGTGTGGTTCAAAGAACAAACTATCTCGTCTATCTCCCTTGGACATGTGCACAATGCACACCCACACATCACAGGCAAGTTTTGTGACGTGTGCAAAATTCGTGGAAGATGAACAGCATATAATTTACATGATACCATATGATACAAGCCTTGCCACTGAAGACGTGACAGTATGAGGCATGCAGGGTACCAGTGAGATAAGACCAAGTCCTTACTGCCAGTACATCATCATACGTGAGTGAATGGACTTGCCTGTAGTTAGTGTTCAAGTCACACGCAGCTCTTGACAAAGATCCAAGGAACATAATATTCACATTAAACAGATTATTTTCTAAGTTTTGAGGAATATTTATACTGTTTTCATCTATTACTGTCAAACGTGCATTCAATACTAGTAAGAAAGGTGGGAGGTCTTGTCTAAGGTTTCAAACAGTCCTACTTAGGAATCAGTGGCCCGGGATGGAGGCAGAGTACAATAGCTTAAGAAAAACACAGTTATCTTCTGAATCTGTTGCCACTAGGGGTCAGGCTGTTGTTGGAAATAGTTCAGGTTTCCTCATTAAAAAAATAATGCTGGAGGACAAACTAACCTGAATCCAGACAGTTCTCAAATGCTTACTGTGATCAGATTTTCAGAATACATACCAAGTGGTATTAGGCGCTCCTGAGCAGAAGAGTTCAGATCGTAGGCCATGGTTATGGGATCAATATTTAAAAAGCTGCTGAAAGAAGAGGAAGATACCTTCGTCACTACAAAGAGCAATCACAGCCTCTCTCATTTTAGTATGGCACATTCATCCAGATTACAGCAGCATGACATCCTCTACTTACTTTGTAAACTCACTGCGACTGCTCCAGCAGGTCTTCCTCATATTCCCCATGGCTCGGCCATTATGTAGAAATCCAGTTTTTAATGGGACTCTGATCTCCTGAGCAGCAATTCCGGCTGTTGACATTGTGCCTTATTCTGGGACATCTCCAAACCTGTGAGGTCCAGGCATTTTAAAATCAACCAGTAGCTTTCATTCCCTAGGGGAGGTAGAAGAGATGAGAGAATAAAGAGAACAATTCAGAAACGCCTCCATTAGGACAGTCTATTACAGCAAAGCTAATATGAGAGATTTGGGGGGATGTTGAAAAGAAAAAAATAGTTGTGGACCTCCACTTAATTCTTACTTAACTAATTCTTGCATCTCATGAGGGTACTTAAATGTAAACACTAAAAATAATTTTTGTGTAAATGCTAATCCAAAAGACATGAAATGTTTGAGTGAAATGAGAAATAATCTATTGCCAGCAAAAGCAGACCTCCTACTGCAGAGCCTGATAGTTGCACAACAAATCACACCCGCTTGCCAATGCACACAGACTCTCCCCTAACCTCTTAAACCAGCCTTCTAAGCTACAGCTGCACTGGGCATGAAGCACGAGGGAATTCTGCTTATTTTTCCCAAGCTAAAAAAGTAATTTCAGAAACCACTGTATTTTATGCTGCAGAATTAATATTCACTAAAACCCAATGCTAAAATTAAGCAAGAGAGTTGCTACAGTATTGGCAACTGACTACCCCAGGGTCTAGCATTTATTTGGATTTTGTATTTCAGGGTTGGCCAAAGGAAGACAAATTATCCAGTTACTACTTGTTCAAGCAACAAATAGTAATGGATGAAGATACTAATTTCCATTATCCTGTAAAAATCAAGTTCTGCAAGATTACTAGCTTCAGTGGAAGCCTGGGACAGCTTCCTCCCTCCCATTTGAAGACAAACTTAAAGGTACATTCTTTACATTCTCCTTTGTGAAATGCCCAGTAACTCGTAACTTGCTTAGCTGCAAGGCATGGATAACAAAGCCTAAGTACATTTTTCTTAAATTAGCAGTTCCTCAACTTTAGGACCCCCAACCCCCTTCCCTTGTCAGATGTTACTCGTCTGAAGTCTCTATGGCCCCTTTTTCACTTTCCTTTTTTATTATTCATTATATAAGGGTCAGTCAGCATCAGCCTCTGCTGTCTTCAGATAGCCAAGTTTACTTATGATAAGTTTAGGGTTTTTTCCTTAGGCAACAGGACATTATTTGTCAACCATCTGTATAACACTGACCCCTTTTGGGGCATGTACATATACACACTATAACACGTTCTCATTCTCTCACTAAATATTAGTAAGGGATTAGTGCAAATAGTATCTGCACACCTACTGAGTGCTGCGCACTGCAAAGGACCGAGCATGACTATGACACATTTGCTGGGGCGAGAGGTACACAGGTTTTTTTTTTTTTTTTTTTTTTTAAATTGCTCAGCAACTTCAAATCTATTATTTACAAATCTGTCACCTCCTACTAGACTGTAAGCTCAGGTCAGAGGCCGTGTCTCAATCACCTTTCAATAATCAGTACCTGGAACATTAGTAGGTGCTCAGTAAGTGAATGTTTGTTGAATGAATGATTGTATAATACCATCTAATTATCATAATCAGTATCAACTCAATATACACATTGTGTAAGGCATAGGTTTTTTTTTTAATATATATAGCTAAAAACCTTTTAAAAATACTCTGCAAGTGTTTATTAATATTTTCACATTAAAAAGGAACACAGTGATAGTAAAGTTCTACAAGTTAAAGATTTCAGTAGAGATTTCAGTAACATAGAGAAGGATGGATCCAATGCCTGGTTCTCTGCATTTTACCCTTCCACAGTTAGTTGTTCTGATATACCAGGCAGAGATTTTATGATAGAGTTAAAATACTATTTCAGATAGTCAAGCATTATTTTTCTTTAAATCAATCTCTCAAATATATGATAAAGAAGAAAACATTCTGTCATTTAAGAATTCTAAATTATTGGGAGGTCTTTTGAGGACTGGTTTTCAGATTACTGAAATGAAGCAACAGTGTTATCTACCATCAAGCTATAAAAAATTTAAAAACCAATTTAAAAATATTGCTAGCCTCTCCCTCTGTGTACTTAGCCCAGTGGTTTCTTGAACTTTTTCTAAGCATTCTACAAGCACTGGCAAGACTATGAGGAAAGTATCTGTGGTAATATAAAAATGAAAGGCAAGATAGGAAGAAGAATATGGTATTTAAGTAGTTTGAAAGCACACGTTTGAAGATCGCTCATCCAGATTACAGGAAAATGCTGCAGGGGATTCTGGAGGCCCAACCCCCACCTGTCTGCAAGCCAACAAGTACTACTAGTAATTACTGTGTGTCAGCCTCCTAATGCCATCTAAATCGTAGCTTTCAACAGAATGATTGTGTAACTATCGCCTCTGCAGAAATTGCCTTGGAATTCTAAACTTACATTTCAGTGGTCACTTAAAATTATTTATATATTCTAGAAAAAGTTATTTTTTATTCATTGTTTCTATCACCTACTTGTTAGCTTAAGAAAAAAATTTTTTTAGTATAAAAAGAATTGTGTTCACTAAGCCAGCTCACTTCTGACCACAATAGTGTCTTTGTGTATTCATAGAAGGTGACCTGCCTCTAAATTTCAATGGGGAATTGTGAATGGGCCATGTTATGAAACTGTCCGAACTTCCTACTTGCTAGCATGGGAGATGAGGGGGGCAATATAACTGCCATGTTCTCTTCTTTTGGAAAATAACTTTAAACTGTAGACTCAACAAGGACAATGTGCTACAGATTTGGAAGCAAGCTTTTAAAAAAATGTTCCTCAGATTATAAACTGAGGGTATGAAACCACCTGAAACTCTTTTTCTGTCTTTCTAAAAACCTTCCAGTATTCAGTGCAAATGAAAGGGGGGGAGGAAATCAATCAATTTTACCAACCTCAAGCTAAAAACAAACTCACTCTTCCCAAGTGAAATTTAATGCTGCAGTTGTTCACATTTTCTCTGTCTTGCAACTCATTAGGAAAACAATTGCAAAAAATGTACCTATGTGGGAAAATCAATATCTAAAAGTACAAGATGGCATTATGCTATGGAATGCAAAAACAGGAAAGCGAATGTTAATCCAGGCAGCATGGTTTAGATGAAGACCCAAATAACCTTAGGCATAACTTTTCCAAACTTCATGAACTATTTTTAGCCTTTTTAGTGGGTCTAAAATGCAGTGAAATAACAAATTTCAGATGTGAACCACCTTTTTCTGTTAACATAACTTGATTCTTTTTCAAAGTCAAGGGAAAAATGTAACCCTAAAATCATTTGTTTCTTGAGGTTATCCTTTTATTAATCCACTTCTATAGTTTCAACTCATAGCTCCTGAATCAATGACTCCAGCCTGGCTCAAGCTTCAGCTTTGCATTTCCTATTGTCTGGTGATTATCTTTCCACTTGGATGGCCCTCTGGCATCTCAAACTCTACAAACCAAACTCCTCCTTTCACTTCATACTCCATCCCCTCCCCAAACCAGTTTAGGGTCTAAGAGGATCTTACTTCTTTCTCGAGGCACCATTTTTAACCTGAGGCCATGTACATTCAATTGCCAACTTCCACAGACTACTTTTACCTGGTTTCTCAAATCTTAGCCTTCCATTCACAGGCATCATTCTTCCTGCGGTCTGGAAATATGCAAATATGCAACCTATTCTACGCACCAGTACCAGGTCAATACCCCTCAACAACAGCTCAAACTAAGATCTGCTGCTGCTTAAAAAAACTTCAAAAGTTCCTAAATAAAACCTCCTCAGCCTGGCACTTAAGGCCTCCACAATATAAACCTAATCTACATTTTCAAGCTCTTTTCGATTTTCCCCAAATCTCTGTTAGAATTCGATTTATCCTTTAAGGTCAACTCTACCCCACCTTCTCCACGAAGCCACTCCCTTTTATGAAACACCAGAGCAGCGACTCTCTGTTCTGGGCCCCACTTCCCCTTCCACCCTTCAAATCATCTAGGACAGTACTGATGTCTGATTTATGCTTTCTCCTTGTAGATCTTGGCGTCATTCATGTCTATTATTTACTAAATGGATACTGAGAAAATATCCATCTCATTTTAAAAAAAATGATTACACAAAAGATTCACATACACTGTGAGTCAGTGAAGAGCTCAGGGAAAAAGCAGATTTATAAAGGATGTTCCTAATGTGTGCTGGAGCGAGGCAACTGCCCAATAATAATGTAACAGGCCTACGATATGTAACAGGAAGGCATTTTTATTAAATTCATTTCCAGAATTCAAAGTAGACAGTTTGTAGACAGAGTAAAAATTATAAGCTTCAGTGGTTAACAGTGTAGCTTTCTAAACTGGTTTCTGTTACAGCATATTAACTTGAAGCAATTGGTAGGGGTACTTTCTGAAAACAGTGTTTTACCTTCTCTTAAAACACTATTCCTTCTAGACTGTGTTTTTGCTGCTTAATGTAAGGTCACTTTCATTTGTCTGTTACACCAAAAAGCACACTGCACTTTCTTCATTAAGGGAAATCACATGCCTTTAGCTTGAGGATAGTCTCTTTGAAACTGCTTTAAAAAAAAAGGAACGTAGGCTACCTTAAGGCAGTAACCTAGATATGCTTACCTTGCCACCAGATCTCATTAATAATCTCAGAAGCCATCCATGGGAGGAGGGGCACATTTTTGTCATACAACTCATCCAGTTCTGCCCAGTGCTTCCTTATTTAAGAGTGTGATGTAATTTCCTCCTTTCAATCTGGTTCTAGAACCTGATTTCTGTTTATTCAGGGTGATAAATGGTCTTTTCAGTACCATTTAAGAATTACCTACATTAAGTACTTCCATAACCAGGGAAGATAATAAGGTAACTACATTTAGAGGCAAAATTGATAAGAAGAAACTGATTTAAGAACATGACAAACTCCATGACTTTAGATCTTCCTCAAATATACCAATCTCTGCATGTTTATGTTTACTTAAAAAAATGTCAAAATAATCACCTATGAGAACATTTAAAAAAAAAACCCACCCAGAAATATCCCCCCCTCCTTTTTTTTTTTTTGAAATAAAGTCTCGCTCTTGCCACCCAGGCTGGAGTGCAATGGCGCAATCTCGGCTCACCACAACCTCCACCTCCCAGGTTCAAGCGATTGTCCTGCCTCAGCCTCCAGAGTATCTGGGACTACAGGCCGCCACACCTGGCTACTTTTTGTATTTTTAGTAGAGACGGGGTTTCTCCATATTGGTCAGGCTGGTCTCGAACTCCCAACCTC
>CAUYLG010020707.1:0-47842 GCA_963573385.1 Cacajao melanocephalus
TCCTTTAACTTTGGGTGTGGCCTTTTTTTTACTTTTGATTTTCAACCCCCCATGGTTTTTTTGGTTCATTTGAAAAAAAAAAAAAAAAAAAAAAAAAAAAAAAAAAAAAAAAAACACACACACACACACACACACATAGAAATGTGTTACTGGCTTTTAAAAAAATTATTTTATTTGAGACGGAGTCTTGCTCTGTCACATAGGCTGGAGTGCAATGGCACGATTTCAGCTCACTGCAACCTCTGCCTCCCAGGTTCAAACGATTCTCCTGCCCCAGCCTCCTGAGAAGCTGAGATTGCAGGCACGTGCCACCACACCTGGCTAATTTTTGTGTTTTTAGTAGAGTCGGGGTTTCACCATGTTGGCCAGGCTGGTCTTGAACACCTCACCTTGTGATCTGCTCACCTCGGCCTCCCAAAGTCCTGGGATCACAGGCGTGAGCCACCACGCCCGGCAGTTACTGGCTCTTTTATGACCAGCAAGTGCTATGGGTGCCCCAGAGGGGCCAGAAGTTTTGGTAAGTTGGGACCAACAAGGGCTGGGTCACTGTGAGTGGGGCATAGTGGGACAAGTGCAGAGAGGATGTGCGTGGCATTGGACATTAAAATATTAAAAATGTGTATTCTGGTTAGCATATTCCTTCCATCCTCCCTACCCCCACACCTATCCCAGATGCTCTCTGCATTACTTGAGACGTGGCCAGATATGCTTTCTCTGAAAGCACAAGGACCTGGCGTAGGGAGGCCTGCCTGCATCACAGAGACAGATCAGGAATTGGGATTTCTCCATTTCAAAGCTGAGCTCTCGGTTTGGTGGCAGTGCTTCTGTTGACCACCAGGTGGCAATATTGGCCCCAAAATTTTGGACTTGGAGGGCGGCTGAGGTCAGGACTCAGGTGGACAGCAGAGGGCAGCCTCTGCAAGCTGCTGCCGGGCATCTGGAAGGAAGAAGAGGAAACATGGCTGGGATGGGGGCTTGCTGTGCAGTTACGAGGAGAATGGACAGCCTGGGTCCAGGGCCTTGTCTCCATGAGGAGAAATTCTGTCCCTTCCCCTACTTTGAAATAATGATAATGAATAGGCCTTGTGCTTTCTGATAAATTAATGCTGTTTCAATCCTCGAACATACACTTTTTCATGCTCTTTCCCTGTGAGTTATGCAGGAAGGTAGGCAAGGCAGACAGTATTTTTATTCCTACTCTATAAACAAGGAAAACAAGCATGAGAGGCTGAGCTGCCCAAGGTCATCCAAGGAGGATGCCTGGTTCATCTCTGGATGAAGGGATGGGAAGGGGTTGCTACATGACTCAGAGAACCACCCTGGCCCTCATTTGGCCACCATGGGGAGAGAGGAGTCTGCATCAGTAGCTTAGTGAACTGGGCACAGGAGAAAGTGAGAGGTATGCAAATAGAGCCGCAGGAAATGAGAAAGTCAGCAGCTTCAGCCATGGTGAGATAAATCTCTGCCCTGGCCTCCAGGCTAGTGCTGACGTTGCTGGCACGCTGACCTCAGTGTTTCCCAGTAACAGGGGTTTGGCTGGGGCAGGCAGGGCTTTGGATATCAGGGCAGGGTAAGGGAGCTCTGGACAGGAAGAGGAGGTGGTGGAAGGGCAGTGCCAGTCAGCAGCTGGGGGATTCTTGCTCAGGAGAGGAAAAGAAGCCCTCCCAGGTCAGCAGGATCATTTTTCCTTTGCCACTGCAGTTATACCTGTTTGGATGAACTAAATGATGCATTTTGTTATCTCAGTGACTTTGTAACAGGCCTCCTTCTGGGGCCACCCCCTTGGTGAATCAGGACTTTCTCAGTAGGAAGGTAGCGGAGCATGGCTGTGAAGGGTTAGAGAGAACTGGGCTCAAATGTGGCCTCTGTCACTGGCCAGCTCTGTGACTCTGGGCAAGTTACTTAATCTTTCTTGCGAAGTGGCAGCAGTAATACCTCCCTCATAGGGTTGTTTAATTAAATTGTGAATAAGGTAATGTATGTCACACAACTGGGCTCAGTAAATGTGGACTCTCCTTCTCTTCCTCTGGCCTCTCATTGCGGTTTTATCTGTGTCTCCTAAACAGACGCTACCTGGTGTCTGGTGGGATGCATCAGTTTGACGAGCATTTTTGAACACATGGGTACTAAGCACTGCACAGGGTCTGGGGATGTGTTGGTTTAGCCCTTGCCAGTAGGGCTCACAGCCCAGCAGGAAGGCCCACAGGCAGCGGTCCCAATGCGGCATGGGTGGTCCATGGAGCCAGGAAGCGCACACATTTGTGTGTCGTGCAGACTCTTGGCTTCGTTCCCCTGGCAACTATTTGCTCTTTGAGGGTAGGGTCACATCTTTTGGGCCTCTTCAACTATGGTGACCATATTTCCTGAATTAAAATGAAGGACGGGCAGATTGACACACCTGAATATCCTTATGGAGACAATGGAAGAAAATATTTGAAGTCTATGCTGACTTAGAAAAATCAGGAAAAAAATTTGCTATTTCCACAGCATATAACAAAGTCTTTGACAGAATGGTCACAAAAAGGTTTGTTGTGTGACCACATTAATGAATGAATGCAGAAGCAGCTACAATTTCAGTGACTTCCAGAATGTTCCCAAATTCGATAAAGTTAGAGCATGTGAAATTCCTAGCAAGAAAGTAACTGACAGGGTTAAGACAGGAAATGCCCAGGTTAAGCATAAATGCTTGTTGCCCAGGAGGAGCCCCACATTTGCCCATTTGACCAGGTTGAAAATATCAGCAGGTGTCACAGAAAGAGAGGGTGGTCCTCAGTGACAAGTGCCTCCATGGAGCGAGAAGGGGTGCAGGCAGGACTTGCTCACATGGGGCGACAGGGAGGAGCCTGGGGCAGTCCAGGGAAAGGAAGGGTGTGTGTGCTGGGGTAAGGGGGGGCCCAAAGAGTGGATGTGAGGCTGGGATAAGGCTGGCCTTTGCCTTTTGGGATAAACTAAAGTTGAAAGATTCAGAAATTGTTTGAGATTAGGTCCAACTCTCAATCTGTCTCAAAATGCTAAGCGAGTGAGGTGACTTGCCCAAGGACACACAGCAGTTTAGTGGCTGGCCTCCCAGCTGGGTGTCCCTGTTGAATGGCGAGCTTTCAGTCTATCTGGAGCAGGAGTGTTGGCACCAGGCCAGGACCGGGAGTGGCGGCATCTTGCCTGCCTGTGTCCTCACAGTGTTCCAGATGGTGAAGGGTGATGTCTCAACACCACTGCCCTCCACCAACCCCTTCCCCCAACCCTGCCCTGTATCTGTCAGCAGTGCTGGCTCCGCAACGATGCTGTCCCACGACACACGGCCAGGAGGGCAGCCCATAAAGACAGGGACACAAAGCAAGGACTGGGGCTAATCCCGTCAACTTCCTCTAGCAGTTAGCCCCAAACGCCAGGAAGTACTTGTACTTACCTTAATGACTTCCTCCTTTTTCTCTATCCTGGCCCAATAGTCCTCCTAGGCTTCCTCCTAGAGCTAACTCTTCTTCTCAGATGGCTCTGCCCAGCTGAGTGAACCCAGCCTTACTTCCCAGGCCCTACCATCAAGCTCCTCGGACCCTGACTCTCTCCACAGACTTGGCTCAGACTGTGCTGGTGCAAGAGGCCTTTGCTGACCAGGCTTTGGGAGGACATTCGCCTTTGTCTCCCTCAGCTCGGCTGGGTGCTGTCTCTTCCTGGCCCACGTTCCCACCCTAGGCAGTGTTGAGTTCTTCCCAGTTAGTCTGCAGGCTGTCAGTCTGGTGCACAGAGCAGGAACTCAGTAACACTTCGTGACTCCAAGAAGGAACGAGAAAGTGTTGTTAAATAAAAAATTACCAAAGGCCATGGTTTTGGTCTAAGCTCCTTCCCTAGGCCCCTGCAGACCAAACTTCCCACGCTAAAGTTCCGCATCACCAAATCTAAACTAAGTTGTTATCTGACCTTCCTAGAAATCAGGAGAAAAACATAACAGCCAATTAAAAGAGGCCAGCTTCAATATTCAGTGGGTATGATAATGAAGTTTCCTCTTCTGTAATCTTTACACAAAACAAGGTAGGCTGAAGAATCCTGATGTTAACTAATCAGTTATTTTTCTATTGTTCTGTCGCTCTGTCCCCACCTTGTAAGAAAAGTAACTTTGTTTTGTTTTTGAGACAGGGACTTGCTCTTCCGCCCAGGCTGGAGTACAGTAGCGCAATCACTGCAGCCTTGACCTCCCAGGCTCAACCCATCCAAGCTGGGGCTGCAGGCACATAGCACCATGCCTAGCTTTTTTTTTTTTTTTTTCAATAGAGACGAGGCCTTGCTATGTTGCCCAGGCTGGTCTCAAACTCCTGGGCTCAAGAGATCCTCCCTCCTCAGCCTCCCAAAGTGCTGGGATTACAGGAGTGAGCCAGTGCGCCCAGCCAAGAAAAGCAACTTTGAAAAGTGACTAACCAGCTTCCTTCAGTCCTTCCCTTCCCCGTCTGTAAAGCCAACCTCTTCTACTTAGCTCTTTGGAACATGGATTCTATTTTATGGACTGAAGTGTTGCCTGATTCCGGAATTACAGTAAACAACTGAGATCTGTAAATTTGTTGTCTGTCTTTTGACGTTGTTTTTGGTTTAGAATATGAGTCCCTAGGATAGCTAGAAGCTATGGAGAGCTTTTAGGACTGTCATTCTGGAAGGAACCTGGCAAGATCTCCTAAGAGGGAATGCCTGGTGACTCTGTCTCAAAAGGCCACTTAATCATCAACACCACCAACTTCGTTTCCATTTTAAATTTTATTACATCAAAAGAAAAAAACAACCTCTCCACTAAACAAATCTCTAAAACCTACACCAAGCGAAAGAAATTATCAAGGTTCTAACTCCACCCCCCAAAAACAACCTTACATTAAAAAATCCAAAAGAAATAGAAATACCAGCTTCAAAAATATTTATCCAAAAAGTAAGGCATCAACTTTACAAAAAAATAATAATTGAAGGAGGGGAGGAAGTTGGAGGAATGAGAAGAGAGGGAACAAGATGGTCCCCTGACCCTCCAGGGCCAGCCCTAGCCTGCCGGGCACGTACTCTGAAGGGGTCACAACTCAGACCAAACTCGGCATCTCACCAACTATGGGGTGGGCAAGCTGGGCAGGGAAACTGGGAGACACTGTCCGGGCCAGGAAGGGCGCCTTCCAGTTTAAGCAGACAGCATTTGGGGTTGTGATAAAAGGATCCTAAGTCCTTAGTGCAGCAGGAGTGGCTGGGGAGGCTGCAGGGCCCACAGCAAACTCCATGGACTTCCTTGGGAGTTCAGGGAAAGGTCAGGAGCCGCCTGCCACAGAGGAGGGCCTTTTCTCAGGACCTCCAAAGTGAGCTCCCTGCTGTCACTGCCCTGTCATCCTACCCCTGTGACCTGCAAGGAGGGAGGGGCTATTGGAGTTAGGGACTGATGGGAGAGGAACTGGCCTTTAGCCAACGCTCTCCCCAGGGTATGGAATGGGCACCTCTGGGGAGGGGCAAGCGCCCTTCCTCCCAAGGAAGGCATTTAATATCAGATCCGTCTTGAGGGTTAGAAATAGGGGAGTATTTTTAGGCCCAGTTCTTGGATGGGAGGTGACTTAAGGGTGATTTGGCTCCGATCTCAGGCCTGAAGGGCTTGGGGATCCTTCACACCCGGTCCCGAGCCAAGGCCCAGAGAGGAGAAGGGCATGGTGGGGACGGCGGTGCTGGCTGTGCGGGGCGTGGTCACAGGGATAGTAGGGGACTGCTCCTTTGCCGGGTGGGTGGGGAGCTGGAGTTGCTGAGCGGCATCATCATAAGAGAGATGCCCACTACACTAAAAATCAGAAGCTTTCTGGCTTCTAGAAGCTTTGGCATCATGTTGGGGGCAGTATGCAGGAGGCAGGGGCAGGGGCAGGGCTGGGTTTGTGCAATCTGAGCCTTTCTCAATATGTTCCTCAACCGGCCTGGCTCGGGTCTGGCGGGGCCGTTCTTCTCCTTGGTCCTTAGCTGTGGGAGATGGCGTCCCGAGGGGAAGTGAACTCTGAACAGGGAGCCCAGGCTGGGGTGGGTGCAGGTATGATGGGGAGGGGCAGGAAAGAGGGCAGAGGGAAACATCCCCTTGGATTTTGGGTCTCTGATGAACAGATAGGGTCTTGGGTCTCTCCAGCAGACCCCTTGATGGGGACAGAATTGCTTGAGACTGTCCCTCCCCAATGCAGCCCCTGTGGCCACCTCTCCTCTCTGAAGGGGGCCTTCCTGGGAGGGAAGGCAGTAATGGGCTTCGGTTCCTGAAGAGGCAGCTGAGGGTGCAGCCTGGAGGGAGGTCCTGCAGGCCATCCTTGGCATCTCCCCTCTCCTCCTGCAGCTGGGAGCGTGGGCAGCACTGGGTGGGGCCTGGGACATGGGACATGGGCCCTGGGCCCTGGGGTGAGACGCTGATTCTTTGGGTACGAATGTCAGTTTTTGTTTACAGTTTCTCACCACTCACACCCAGGTCCTACCACTGCCTGATGAAAGTAGAGAGAGGGGTATGTGTGTACTTGTGTGTGTTGGGGGGCCCCAGGCAGGGAGGTAGGATGGAAGCAGGAGGAAGGAGGGAATAGCCAGCTGAGGGATGGTGGTCCTCAGGGCTGGGGCTGCCCCGCCACGTCCTTGTCCTTGGTGGGGGTGGGTCGGTACATGGGCTGCTGCTGCTCCTCCACGTCCTCATGAGTGTCCTCTGTCTCTGAGCCCCTCTCCGCCTCAGGGTACACGACCACACACATCTTCTGGCTCACCAGGGTTAGCAGCTCTGTGGGAGGCAATCACACAGAAACCAGGCCAATGCTGAGCATCCCACCAACCCGGCCAAGCGGCCCCAGCCCTTCCCAGCTCTCCTGCCCCAGATTCTGCCTCCTCAGAGCAGTCAGGGCCTTGAGGGGAATCCTCGCCACCTGGTCTGCCTCCTGCATCTTCCATCAGCTGCTCTTTGCTCGTGAAGGCCCCAGTGTTTCACCTTCCTGTGCCCACTGACTCCCAAGTCCAGGGTCTCCACTGGTCTCCACCCAGCCTGGAGCAGCTCTCACAGGATGGCTGACAGGTTGCCTATTTTATTTAAAAATTTGTAATAATAGAGGTGGGGTCTTGCGACGTTGACCAGGCTGGTCTCAAGTGATCGTCTGTCTCAGCCTCCCAGAGTGTTGGGATTACAGGCATGAGCCACTGTGCCCAGCCCAGGTTGCCAATTCTTGCAGGTCTAAGGTCTGTGTGGAAACGCCAGCTGTTCTCCTCCCTCAGTGGTCTCTGGGGAAAGGCATCGGCTTCCCCTGCTCTGGACTTCTCCAGAGCTCTGTGGACTGAGGAGAAGGCGAGCCTAGGCCTCCTAACCCTGGAGGCTGCCCTGCCCCATCACTGACCACTGCATTCCAGACCAGGAGGCCCTCAAGCCAGCCAGAGCCTCCAGCAACTCACCAATGAAGTCACTGAAGCACTTGGGCTTGTGTTGCCAGTAAACACCGAGGAAATAGACAGGCACTCCTGTCAGCATGATGGCCAGGCCAATGCCACACACCACGGGCTCCGACCATAGGCTGAAGACCAGCAGGAAGGCCCAGAACAGCAAGTAGATGATGGGGAACAGCAGGTTGATCTGTGGAGCAGAGGCATGAGGCATGTGAATGGTGTAGGCCCTGCGGCCCCCAGGACTAGGGACTGGGGCATTCTCTCTCTTCTTCACCCACAGAGACACATCCTGAAGGGTAAAGGCTGGACTTCCTTCAGCTCTGTGGCTCCCACACCCATCCCTGATAGGGCAGGGGCTATATCAACAAATGTTGATGAACATGGGCAGTCAGACAGGAAGAGGATGGGGAGGGGCTAACGAGGAAAGGATCCTCCTTGCCCATGTCCTCGCTCCTGGGTGTGATTAGGCAAGGTCTCATCATGCATGTCATGTGCCCGGGGCAGCCAGAGAAGCCCATAGGGATGGAGAAGCTTGCTGGTACAGGGTGTGTGTCTCCTGAGGTCCTAGGGTGGAGGGGAGGTGTAGCAATGCACAAGGTGCAAGGAGGAGACGATCCAAGTCACTCAGGCTCCCTGCTCCTTGCCCACCTCTATGCAGGGCCCTTATGTGGGCACAGCATGGCAAATGCCAGCCCCTTATGGGCCACATGTTGGGAGTTCCTGAGTCTCTTCTTTATGGCTCCAGGGGCAGTCCTGATTTGGCTGCCTTTCTCTTCCCTGTCTTCCTCACCGAGAAGGGATGTATGTGGTGGGGACATGGGATTATTCTACCTCCTCTTCCCTCTAGCAGGTTTTCTAAGAGTAAGAGTAGAAAATGGCAGTGGAAATGCCAGTAAGGAACTGACGGATTTGGAGAGCCTTTGATTTTTCAGCTGGAAGAATCTGGAAGCATCTAGTCATAGTTTCTACAATAGGATTATTCAAATAGCTCCAGAGTACACTCTATTCTTCTAATTTGTAGTACTCATAATGCTCTAGCATGTCTTGTTCTGAGCAATCCCATTAATTCCTATCACAGAGTTATATCTTGTAGCAATATGAGTTCACTGAGCACCCTACTGTGTGTAGGGCTGTGGGAGTTTAAAATGGGAAGATCATGGAAGGTTGCAGGGGATTGGAAAACTTCAAGAAAGAGGAAGTACTTGAGGCCCATTTGGAAAATGGTTAAAATTTAGATGGGCAGATGGGAAGAGGAAACTCATTCTGGGATGAGACATAGCACATAGTGAACCCAGCTATCTGGAGGGATGGGGAGGAAGTGCTGGGGAGATAAGAGAGCCTTGAAAAATCAGCTGGAGTTTAAGGCTTAGACTGGTAGGAAACAAAGGGATGACATGATGAAAGTAACATTTGTTCTGACTTATTCCCCAGCTGCAGTCTGCTCTGGTCTCATCCCCAGTGGAGAATGGAAATTGTGGTCCCATTCACACATGGCCCTTGCTTCCCAAAGGATCTGCTACCATCCGAGATAATGGTGTGTGGTCAGCAGCTAAGAACAGAGGTGATTTAAAAATCTGAGTTGCAGCTAGAACCATAGAGGAAGGGGAGGGGACCCCAAAGGGAGGTTCTCTCACCTTGATGGGGCGGGGGATATCAGGCTTCTTCCAGCGAAGGACTATCTGTCCAGCAACCGTGACTCCATAGAAGAGGTAGTTGATGAAGCCCACATAGTTGATGAGTGTGTACATGTCACTGGTGACCAGCATCAGCAGGGTGGAGATGCACTGGGGAAGTGGGAGGAGCTCATCAGTGATCAGAAAGATATTCAGAGACTGGTATTATAGATTAGGGGCTGTCTCCCAGCCTCCAAGCAGACGATGCCATTGTATAATGGATGCTTCAAAATGGAGACTTTACAACCTCCCCTGGTAACTCAGGATGTTACAACATCTTTATTGCTAGGAAGTTCTTACTACAGGAGTGATAATCCAAATATTTAACCACTGGTATGGCACAGGCACTAACCAATCAGAATGGATACTGGCCATAAGCAGCCAGACTGGCCACATGGGTATTACCTGCCTCAGTATCCGCCCCCATCTCATATGTATAGCTCAAGCAAACTTCATTATTTAAAATCCCTTAGGGAAGATTGTTAACAGCAGATTAAGGCTTTATTCTTGCCCTCATCCTTTTCTCCTGGCTGAGTCATCTATTTTTCTTCCTTCCTTTTCTTTATTAATTTCAAAACTGGTTGCATAGCACTTACTGTGTGCCAGGTCCCTATTTTTAGCATTTTGCAAAGATTAACTCATTTAACTCTCAAAACATCCCTATGAGGTTTTCTTGACAGAGTCCATTTTCCAACTTCAAAATCATCCCTGTGGCTCTCCTGGAACCACGCTCCTCCCTTCTGATAACTTGTGAAGGTCAACAACAGATTCAGTTCTCCTGTGAGAGCCGAGAGTTAAAATAATCGAGATGGTTCTTATGGCCTCTGCCTTCTAGTCACACTACTGCACCAATAGCTCTAACTGGAAAAAAAAAGTGTGTGTCCCACTGGGAGTACTGTCTTCTCCAGCCACGTTCCACAACCAGCCAGGCAAAGTGACCTTCATCCTGCAGCTGCATATTCTGCAATTCCCCCAATGCTGCACAATGCTCTTGACTCCCAAGAGCTCTGTTATTTTCATTTCTAACTGCTTTGCCAGTGGACCAAAGTCATTTTTAGTGTTTTATTCAGGGTCCAGAAGGAAAATAAAAATAACTCAAAAGACTATGGGGACAAGTCTTTGTTCCTTCCTTTAGCTCTGTCTAAACGATTCTACTCTGGGGACATTTTACTCCCATCTCTTTCCTGTCCCAAGTTTCCTTTTCACAATTTTCAGTTTATCAGTCTTCCTCTATGACTTTTCTTATTTGGTGTACCCTTAACACTAAGTTCATTTTGGTGATGCTTCCCAAGAGACTGGCAGGCTGCCCTGAAGCTTGATGGGGAGAGTGGGTGCGTGCAGGGACCAGCCGGGAGCAGAGGCCAGTGCCACAACCCTGCAGTAATAGGTGTGAGGAGAGTCAAGGGAGACATATTTTTCTGAGGCTGTAGAATCCTGAGGTAGTCAGTTCAGTCTGACCCAAAAGGATGGGAGAATGGAAATAAGTCAGCCCAAGAGCCTTTGGTATTTTGAGGACTCAGGATCTTCCCTTGCTGTATCTTTTGATATTAACAAAGCTGATCATTTGCCAGATCATCTAGATCCAGTGAGACCTAGCAGCAGACTGGAAGGGTAACAGGGGTGTGTGTGAGAAGCATGAACTCCCAGCTTAGACTAGGCACAAAGAGAGGGAGGTGTGTGGACAGTTACAGCAGGAAAGGCCCTTACTGTGAAGAGCAGGGCTGGGATCGGGGTGCAGCGCTTCACGTGGATCATGGCCAACACACTGGGAAGGTGGCCCTCTCGGGCTCCAGCGAAGAACAGCCTGGCAGGGAGAAAAGTAGATCAGCCTGGGATAACCCATGGACCACCAAGCCCGAGCTCCTTCATCCCTACCTACCTTCTGTCCACACAGGGGCATCCCCCCTCCAACCGGGCACCTGCCTTCACATGCGTACTTTCCACCCCACCAGTCACAGAACCTGTGTGACAAATGCAGGTGCAGGCAAACCAGAGGCAGCCAGTGGAAAAGTGGATGAACCCCGGTTATGTGAGCTGCTGAATGTGGTATGGGTGGCTCAGGGTTACTGATGATTGTACTGTCACTTAGTAGGGTGCTCCCAATGCCCAGAAGGCTGCAGGAGCAGCCTCTGTCTGTTGCCTAAAGTCTTCACCTCTTTAAAAGCATTCCTCACATCCTCAAAGGATGCAGATTCCCCGATACTCGAACTGAACTGCATATGGAAAGCTTTAAAGACACTTTTATCCTGCTCAGAGAGTAATTGTCTCTGTGGGAGTAGGGAATTGGTGGTGGAAATGTTCTATATCTTGCTTTGGGTAGTGGTTACATGGCTGTCTACAATTGCGAAAATTCATCAAATTGAAGTCAGGCACAGTGGCACACACTTATATTTCCAGCTATTTGGGAGGCTGAAGTAGGAGGATTGCTTGAGCCCAGGAATTCAAAGCCAGCCTGGGCAACACAGTGACTCTGGCTCTAAAAAACAACCATAAAAAACAAAAATGAACAAACCCAAATACAAATATCCCCACAAAACTCATCAAAATGAACGTTTATGATCTCTTTTTTTTTTTTTTTTTTTTTTTGAGATTGAGTTTTGCTCCTGTTGCCCAGGCTGGAGTGCAATGGCGCAATCTTGGCTCACCGCAACCTCTGCCTTCCGGGTTCAAGCTATTCTCCTGCTTCTGCCTGCCAAGTAGCTGGGATTACAGGCATGCACCACAGCACTCAGCTAATTTTGTATTTTTAGTAGAGACGGGGTTTCTCCATGTTGGTCAGGCTGGTCTCGAACTCCTGACCTCAGGTTATCTGCCTGCCTTGGCCTCCCAAAGTGTTGGGATTACAGGCGTGAGCCACCACACCCGGCCTATGATCTGCTTTTTTTTTAAAAAAAAAAATAGAGGCAGGGTCTTGCCATGTTGCCCAGGCTGGCCTCAAACTTCTGGCTCTAATGATCCTCCCAGCTTGGGTTCCCAAACCGTTGGGATGACAGGAATAAGCTACTATGCCCAGCCTGCGTGTTTTATGGTATGTAAATTGTACTTAAAGTTTATATCCTGTCTTATGGGATTGAGTTAAAAAAATTTATATCCTGGCTGGGCATGGCGTCTAACACCTGTAATCCCAGCACTTTGGCAGGCTGAGGCAGGAGAATCATTTGAGCCTCGAAGTTCGAGCCTGGGCAAAATAGCGAGACCCTTGTCTCTACAAAAAATAAAAAAATTTAGCTAAGCATGGTGCCGTATGCCTGTTGTTCTAGTTACGTTGGAGGCTGAGGTGGCAGGATCATGTGAGCCTGGGATACTGAGGCGGCAGCGAGCTGTGATTGTGCCACTGCACTCCACCCTAGGCAACAGGGCGAAAACCTGTGTCAAAAAAAAAGAAAAAGAAAAAGAAAAAAAATGGAAATGTCCTAAGTGCCTAAAAATAGGAGGTTGATTAAATAAATTTGGCATACAATGGAATGTTATGGGCTGGGCATGGTGGCTCATGCCTGTAATCCCAGCACTATGGGAGGCTGAGGTGGCCGGATCAGCTGAGGTCAGGAGTTCGAGATCAGCCTGGCCAACATGACGAAACCCGTCTCCACTAAAAATACAAAAATTAGTCAGATGTCTGTAATCCAGGTACTCGGGAGGCTGAGGTAAGAGAATTGCCTGAACCTGGGAGGTGGTGGTTGCAGTGAGTTGAGACCATGCCACTGCACTCCAGCTTGGACGACAGAGTGAAACCCTGTCTCAAAAAAAAAGGAACATTATGTAGTCACAATGCTTTTGAAAAAAACTGATTACATGACAACATGCTCACAATGTAACATCAAATGAAAAAACAGGATCAAAAACTATAACGCAAATGAATTTTTTTTTTTTTTTGAGACATGGTCTTGCTCTGTTGCCCAGGCTGGAGTGCAGTGGCACAATGATGGCTCACTGCAGCCTTGACCTCTCAAACTCAAGTGATCCTCCTGTCTCAACCTCCCAAGTAGCTGAGACTATGGGTGTGCACCATCACATCCAAATGCCAATTAATTTTAAGATTATTTATGGGCCTGTAAAATACATTAAAATGCTAACTGATTATCTCTGGGTGGTGAAATTATGATTAACTTTAATTTTCTTCCTTATACATTACAGAAAATTTTTAAAGAATTCTAAAATGCAGCCTGGGCAACATGGTGAAACCCCATCTCTACAAAAAATACAAAAATTAGTCACGTGTGGTACAGCATACCTATAGTTCCAGCTACTAAGGGGGCCTGAAGTGGGAGGATCACTTGAACCTAGGAGGTTGGGGCTGCAGTAAACTGTATTTGCACCACAGCACTCCAGCTTGGGTGACAAAGTGAGACCCTGCCTCAAAAAAAAAAAGGAAAGACAAAAATGAATAAAATAGATGGAATATTTATACTCAGAATAAGGATTTTTTTAACTTAAAAAATTAAACTTTTTATTTTTCAAATTTTTAGAGATGGGGTCTTGCTCTGTCACCCAGGTTGGAGTAGAGTGTCGATTAAAGCTCACTGCAGCCTCCAATTCCTGGGCTCAAGTAATCCTCTAGCCTCAGCCTCCGGAGTAGCTGGCACTGTACATATCACCATGCTCAGTTAACTTAAAAAACTTTTCATTTTGAGATTATTATAGATCATATTCAGTGAATCTTACAACCAAGCACAGTTGTAAGAAATAATTAAGAGAGATCCTATGTATCTTTTGCCCAGTTTCTTCCATCGGTAACATGCTGCAAAATTATATTATCACAACTAGGATACTGATGTTTAAATCAATTTTATTTTTTACTTATTTTTCTTTCTTAATTTTTTTTTGTAGTGACAGGGTCTTGCCTTGTTGCCCAGGCTGGTGTCGAACTACTGGGCTCAAGCAATCCTCTCACCTTGGCCTCCCAAAGTGCTGGGATTACAGGCATGAGCCACCACGCCCAGCCCCAAAAGTTATTTTTAAAAAGAAAAATTTTAAGGGAATAATTTGAATGTTCCTAGCATAAAGAAAAAATATTAAAGGAGATGGGATATCTCAATTACTCTGATTTTATTTTTACACATTATATCAATGTATTGAAACATCACAAGTACCTTGAAAATATGTACATCTATTATATACATATGAATATGAAACTTGAACATAAAAATCAGCCCTTCTTCCCTTTTACTCTCCTAAGAGAAAAGGGAATATATTAGAACCTGTTAACAGTCATTTACACATCAGTACAAATTGGACCACTTTTTTCTTTTTCCTAGGGAAAGGCTCACCTAAGAGATGAGAGGAAGGGTACAGCTTGATAAAAACAAAAAGGCACAGATTCAGCACACTATGAGTTCAGAGGAGAATTGTCACTTACTTTGTAATGTGTGTATGGAGTAGACTGAAGCTAACAGCAGCAGCTCATCAGAAGTGTGGAGTTGACTGTATCCCCAAGTACCCATTAGCAGTAACCCTCATGAACTCCCTAGGCCAATGTCACTAGTTTCATGCAGCCATACGCATCCCCATCCCCTCTCCCATGCTATCGCCCCTCTACAGGGCAGCTTCATGCACCAGTGCTCTGCGGGGCTCATCGTGCACATAGCCAGGATCCTGCATTCACGACCCTCCTCGACATGCAGACAGGACCAAGTGTAATTGTCCAGATCCAACAGCATTTGCAAGTGTCAGGTTCACAAGAGACAGTCCTTGCCCAGCTAGCCGACAACAGAGGAGACGATGACATTAAGCATAACACACATCCACACACTCTGACTCCTCAGGAAGGATCATCCTCTCCATACCCGAGAACACAAAGGAGTGACAGAGAGATAAAGAAGAAGGGAAGTAGAAGGAAGGAAGAAGGAACTGGAAAGATGAGCAGAGGAGGCCTGGGTGGGTGAGGTCTCGCCTCTGAATCGGAGGTGGAGCACACCATGCGCCACCGTCTCCTGCATGCACACACATCTAGACCACATGCATGCAGACCGCTGCTTGGCCTGCCTGAGGGACAAACCCCACTCTAAAGTGACTGTAGTCAGTCACTCTCCTCCAATAGTTCTCAGGGAGCCTCATGGGTCACTGTTCTTCCACTGCTTGGCCTCGGCGGGGACCTCCATGTGGCCACTGCTCCTGTGTAACACGCACACGAGGTTGCTGTGGGTGAGTGTCATCGGGTCCCAGGGTGCAGGGGACACCCACACCACCTCTTTCCAGCCCTCGGCCCTAGAAACATCGCACTCCTTTGTTATTTCACAGGAACTCCTCCCTGATGTGATGGCTTTGGAAGCAGCTGAACCTAGGGACTCATCTTTGGAGCAGGACTGTGCCCTGAGGGCAGGGGGTGCTTTCTAAGAACCTGGGAGAACCCCTGGAACTACACAGATGGAAGTCATTCAACATCTGTTTGCCTCAATAGCCCATTCTGAAGACAGCAAAAGAAAGGGCTGGCTCCTTGGATGTGAGGAGGCAGGAGGGACTCGTGGAGCGGCTCATAGTCCTTGGATGTGAGGAGGAGCTGGGACTCATGGACTGGCTCATACTTCTGGCTTCCGAGAGAGTTCCAGAGTGGTGGTCAAGGCTAAAAGGCTCTTTCGTTGGACAAATGTTTTCTTTCCACTTTTCCCCACCGTCTCACTTCACATTCTCCACTTGAGTCTCATGGGTGGCCTCGAAAAGGCCTCTACAGCTGCCTCTCTGTTAAGCAGGAAGGAGCTCTGCATTCTCAGGGCAATCAGGGTGATCCCATCCCACCTGCAGCTAGTTCCAGAACATTCACGGGAGGCCAGACCCAGAGGCCCCGGGCGCAAGTCTCCTTCTTGGTCCCTTTCCAAATGGGGTTCCTTGCCAGCCAGCAGCAGCCTGTTTCTGGGCAAGTAGAAATGGGGGCTCTAGGATTGCAGCCAAGATACTGTCTTGCTGCCAACCACAGTCCCTGACTGGGGGCTGCATCAGGCAGGCTGGCGGCCTCCTCCATCTTCTGCTCCTTTTGAAATGAGACAGGCCACTACATGTGAAGCACCTGGGACCCATATACCACACACATCGCAGGTGACCACGTGAGCAGCACACACTCCTCAGCATCCACACTGACACACACACCCTCACATGAGCAATCACCCCTCTGCAAGCCCACCATCCAGATGCCCACACAGACCCCTGCTGACAGAGACAAGCCCACCATACACAAACAGAGCAAAGTGCACAGCAGAGCGGCCCCTGGCCGGGGAAGGGCCCAGGCAGCACTCACCGAGAGGAGGTGAAAAGAGACCCATTAACTCCTCCAAATGTGGACAGGGCAACAGAAATGGGCATGATCCAGGCCATGACTCCTAGAAGCTTCTCTCCAAAAGTCTGGGAGAGAAAACCAGGAGATAAGCAAAGATGGAGAGGTTACCACTCCCCGACCCCTTAGCTCCCACTTCATTCTGGGAAATCATTTTTTCCATCTCTACGCTTGCCAATTCTTTCTGGCCAATTTCCTTGAGAGCCCCCATCCTGTGACAGCTACACAGGAAGGGTTAATGCATGTTTTAGGCTAATTAACTGAAGGAGGTAGTGTACAGTGGTAATAATAATAATAATGAACTAACACTTATTATTTTTGTTTTATGGATGAGGAACTGAGTCACTTAGGGATTAAGTAGCTTGCCTAAGATCACGCAGCAAGTGGAGGGCCAGCAATGGAAGCCAGGTGGTGTGATCCAGGCCTCAAATATATTATTTGATTTCTCCAGCACAGGGAAGGGCACAGGCTTGTCAGGCAGATCTGTCAGGCAGATCCAGGCTCAAATCCTTGCCCTCCAGCTAGGAGCTGTGAGACCTTGAGCAAAGTTATGATTTTTGAGCCTCCGTTTCCCTACTGCAAAATAGGGATTAATCTAGAATCACAGGGTGAGAATTTCTCGATTCATCAAAACAGATGAGCTGGGGTAAAACGATAAGAATAAGCCCCTCCTTAGTCTGAGAAAGAAAAGGCTGTGAAGCTATAGACGAATCTTCATGTATTCAAGGACTATGCAGTGCAGGGGACCCGCCTTTTCTATATTCCCTGAGCCAGGTTTACAGCACATCACTGAGGAGGGATTGTTCAGAATAGAAGGCTGTTGGTTGTAAGAACAGGCTGTCCCAGGAGATGGGAGAACTTCTTTATAGTCTTTTGAGATAAGGCCAGTGAAGAGACTGGTAGGGGTGGTGGTGGCCCAGCCTGATGCCCAGGGAGGGAGCAAGGTGCCTCCCAGGTCCTTCTCAGATGGCGAGGATCCCAATCCCTTGCACCAGCACGGTCTCCTTCCCCAAAGAGCACACCTGGCTTCTGCTTCTGAAGATGAAGGCAGAAAGAAATGGCATGCCTTGTGCAAGATTATGTCTTTCAGAGGAGGGGCCTGTCTGCTTCATACCACCCTCACATTTAGAGCCTAAAGTGCTCTAGATTAGGAGCTGGGAAACTTTTTCTGTAAAGGGCCAGAAAATGTCTTAGCTTCTCAGGCCATGTGGTCTCTGTGGCAATGACTCGGTTCCGCCATTGTAGCTGTTCTAGGTACAACCCAGCCACCAGTTTGTTCCTGGGCACTTAAAGATACCCCAGCCAATGACATATCTGGTTTCTGCCCTGAGGACTTGGGGGTGATTTCCACTTCCATAGGGCCATGGATCAGGGACAAGTGAGTGGGGCTGCAGCAGGCAAGTCTATGTCCGCATTCCTGGTATGAGAGACTGAGACTTCCATTTCTTACCACAGCGACGGCGTTGGATGCCAGCAGCTCCTGGGGGGACATTGCAGTGACATAAGCGACATTGGCAAAGACATACACAAATGTGACCAGTGGGATGGAGATGAAGATGGCTCTGGGAAGGTTCCTGTAGAAGGAGAGGAGGTGAGGGGAAGGGCTGGCACCCGGGACGCCCGCCTTGCCATGGAGTCTGGGGAGTGTCTTCCGTCTTTCTCCATGCACTTAGCCTTGCAGCCTTCTGTGAGGCTTCCTTTCCCAGGAGGTGGGTTTTGTCTCACTATGGGCAGGATAATTTAAAGGAAATGAGGCTGAGCGTGGTGGTTCACACCTGTTATCTCAGCCCTTTATGAGGCTAAAGAGGGAGGATCGTTTGAGCACAGGAGTTCGAGGCCAGGCCTGGCAACATAGTGAGACCACATCTTTACAAATTAAAAAATTAAGTGGGCACGGTGGCCTGTCCCACCTAGTCCCAGCTACTCAGGAGGGTGAGGTGGGAAGACTGCTTGAGCCCAGGAGATTGAGGCTGCAGTGAGCTATGACTGCACCACTAGACTCCAGCCTGGGTGACAGAGTGAGACCCTGTCTCTAAAAACAAAACAAAAAAAGAAAAAATAAGTTTAAAAAAAAAATGAAGGCAATAAAACTACTCAGGCTGGAAATACGCCGCACACTTGCTGATTTTGCCCTGAATCTCCACAAGGCACCTCTCCCACCTGCCTCAAGACACCAAGACTAGCCTGTCCTGAAATAAGCAAGATTCCCAGAAGCCTCTCAGGGCACAGTTCATTCTCTAAGGCAGTGGTGCTACTGCAGGACCGTTTTCAGCTTCTAATTTGCTCTGGGAAAGTCACTGGATCCTTTTATCCTCCTGGTAGGGTGAATGGCAAATGGCTTACGTTCCTGGGAAATGAACTACGACTTCAGGATAGATCAGATCACAGGCGAAATTGGGGCTGAGGAAGGCAAGGTGGGCAGTGGGCACCTGCTCCCTCTTTCCAGCAGCAGGTGCTGTGGCCCTGCAAGGGAGAGGGAATGGCCAGGCTCTTTCAACTCACTTGTATGGATCAACAAGTTCCTCGGTCACATAATTCAGAAAGTTCCAGCCTCCGTAGGCAAAGGAGCCCTGAAGGAAAGCCAGTGCAATGAGGCCGATGTCAGGTTCCTGGAAATTCTCAAATGCATTCTTTGGCTCCAGCCAGAAGTATTCTCCTGTGGACACAAGCAGCAGGAGGCTGGTCAGTGAGACAAGCCGTGGGCCCAGCAGCCCCTGGCCTGCACTAGCCCATCTCTCACCCCTCCCTGTGGCAATGATACCAACTCTGTCTTGTCTCTAGTGAACCCAACATATTGGAGAAATGGGGATAAAGGGAGAAGGGAAATTCAGGTCCAGGACTTCTGAGACCCTGGACACTATGAGTCCAAATGAGGGTTTAGGTTCAAAGCACAGTTCTCAATGCTCCCGTTGTAAAAGGCAGAGTTATTTAAAAGGAACAGTTAGGGTAAAATGGGCTTTGGAAATACGGAATTGGAGTCATTGATAATCTCCTGACCACTTTCTCTGATATCTAAGTTTCTTTTTTATTATAAATTTTTGTTTTCTTTTTTATAAAGACGGGGTTTCGCCATGTTGGTCAGGCTGGTCTTGAACTCTCGACCTCAGGTGATTCGCCCACCTTGGCCTCCAAAGTGCTTGGATTACAGGCGTGAGCCACCACACTCGGCCTATCTAAGTTTCTACATTTTAATGAAGAAAGCATCCAGGGCTGGGCACAGTGGCTCATGCCTATGATCCAAATAATCTGGGAAGCCAAGGCAGAAGGAATGCTTGAAGCCAGAAGTTTGATACCAGCCTGGGCAACATAGCAAGACCCCTATCTTCACCCAAAATTAAACAAGTTAGCCAGTCATGATGGTACATGCCTGTAGTCTCACCTATTTGAGTGGGAGGATCACTTGAGCCCAGGAGTTTGAGGCTGCAGTGAGCTATGATTGTGCCACTGCACTCCACTGTGGATGACAGAGCAACACCCTGTCTCCAAAAAAAAAAAGGAAAGAAAAACAAAAACAAAAAACAAGCAAGCATCCAGAACAAGAAACACTCAAACTTAAGTTTCTATAATGCTATGTTAGTTCCAGCTT
This sequence comes from Cacajao melanocephalus, assembly GCA_963573385.1. Classification (NCBI taxonomy): domain Eukaryota; kingdom Metazoa; phylum Chordata; class Mammalia; order Primates; family Pitheciidae; genus Cacajao; species Cacajao melanocephalus. Next base: position 19,913 of record CAUYLG010020707.1, read on the forward strand.
GTTTTGCTGCTTGCTTTGTTGATATTCTCCTATCTCTTTCTGAGGTATGTATTTGGTCACTCTTCTTTCTTTGAGATAGAGGTTTGCTCTGTCACCCAGCCTGGAGTGTAGTGGCGCGATCTTGGCTCACTGCAACCTCCGTCTCCCAGGTTCAAGCCATTCTCCTGCTTTGGCCTCCCGAGTAGCTAGGATTGCAGGTATGCACCACCATGCCCGGCTAATTTTTTTTGTATTTTTAGTAGAGATGGGGTTTCACCATGTTGGCCAGATTGGTCTCAAACTCCTGACCTCAAGTGATCCGCCTGCCTCGGCCTCCCAAAGTGCTAGGATGACAGGCATGAGCCACTGCACCCAGCCATCTCTCTTTTCAAGATTCCCCAAGGACAGGAATTCTTTAGCAAAGAGCTGTTTAAACTTCCTTCCCAGCTCCTAGCACAGTGTGCTATAGACTGTGGGCCCTCGTAATCGTCTGCTGACTGGCTAAAGTTTCAATGAGATAGAGAGTAACTGATCATGTTACTTATTCATCTGCAGTTTAGCATTGGGACAGGAAACAAAGAGATTAGGGTGACCAGGAAAAAGAATTGAAGCCATCTTAGGAGAGACTCACTATTTTTGAGAAGATAGCACAGTGACTTCCTTAAGTCTAAATGCCTGAAAGTAATACATAACCCATTAAAGAACTTAATTTAACTGTTCAAAATAATCAGGCACATTATATAGCAGAAACTTAATTATGTTTCTCAGAGTAGAAGTCTGGGCTGTTCACACTGCCATCAGGGCTTGTAGGAAGTTTCCCTGTTTGTCACCTGACTTTCTCCATGAGGCAGTGACACTGGGCAGAGCCCCATGGTGCCATGGGTCCCACGGAAACCAAATACAGCCTCAGTCTTGGAAAGAACCAAATCCAGTGGGGAATGTTGGCAGGGGCCCCAGGAATGCAGAGCTCTCTCTCACAGAGATTATAAGTAATTTTGAAACATAAAATTACCTTCCTCTGTCCTCTACTTTAAGATATGAACAAGATTCAATAGAAGATGCAGGGAGCTTCTCTGGAGTTGGGGCAAAAAGTCAGTAGGAACGTAGAAATCTGGGGTCTTTTTTTTGTTTTTGTTTTTGAGACAAGGTCTTGCTCAGTGGCCCAGGCTAGAGTGCAGTGGCACAATCATAGCTCACTACAGCCTCAAACTCCTGGGCTCGAGTGATCCTCCCACCTTAGCCTCCAGAGTAAGTGGGACAACAGGCATGCACCACCATGCCTGGCTAATTTTAAAAACTTTTTGTAGAGACGGGATCTCACTATGCTGCTTAGGATAGTCTTGAACTCCTCGGCTCAAGTGATTCTCCTGCCTCATCCTTCCTAAGCGCTGGGATTACAGGTGGGAGCCACCGCACTTGGCTGAGATGTGGGGTCTTTACCTAGCTGTGCTAGAGCCATGAGGTGAGCATGGGAGAGTTGACTTTTGCAGTCTAGGGAGAACATTCCCTACTCCCAACCACCTTGGGGAAAATGGTTTCTCCTTCCCTTTTGTCAAGCAAGGGAAGAAGAGAAGTCACTCAAGGCTAGAATTGGGGAAATCTCAGGGTGTGCACACTTCTAAAGCTGGACTGAGAGGATGCGTACATGCACGGGGAGGAAAGCTGGGTAGCACCTGTTGTTCCTGTGATACTCACCTTTGCATATCTGTACAATCCCCATGATGATTATCAGGGCCAAGGCCAGGAGCTTCCCAGCTGTGAAGATGTCTTGAACCCGGGTGGCCCATCGCACACTGGAACAGTTGACCCATGTGAGGAGTACTGAAATGAAAGACCCCCAAACAGACCTTCAGGGACCATATCAGGCTATGTGATGCCCACTGCATACAAGCAGAAGTGCTCCCTTGTCCCGATGATAAGCTTGTAGTAGGTGAGCCAGACATCCTGAAAGCTCTGCCCCAGGGACCAGAGACTTTGGCAAGATTAACGGGTTACAAATGGGGATTACATGTCCCAATCAGAGCTTGGGCAGAGCCTGCCCTGCTGAGGGCTGGAAGCCAGAAGTAGGCATGGAAGTGTAGGCACTGGCTTTGTGGGGAAAATCACATCTGATCAGGGCACGAGTATGGGCTTTGTCTTCAAGTTATTATTTGTGCAAGGGAGGCTGGGAACAGCTGGTGGGATTCAGGATGCACCTTCTTGAGCCTGATTTTGGGGTAATAGAGGCTTAGGGGAATCTTTTGTTACTTAGGTTTATTGAGATATATTCTACATCTTACTAAAACTCACCTTTTAAAGTGTACAGTTTGATGAGATTTGACAAATGTATTTAATGGGTTAATCACTACCACACTTAATATGTAGAACATTCTCAACACTCTGAAAAGTTTCCTTATGCATCATTCTCCTTTGCAGTCAGTTAGCCAAATCTTCTTCCCCAATCTCTACAACCATTACTTTGACTTCTGTTCTTATAGCTTTGCCCTTTTCAAAATGTCACATAAATGGAATCATATAGTACGTGGTCTTCTGTGGTTTGGCTTCTTTCACTTAACATAATGCTTTTAAAATCTACGCATGTTGTTGCCTATGTTACAATTTGTTCCTTTTTTATGGCCATATAGCATTCAATGATATAAAAGCATCTGTTTGTTTTTCCATAGACATTTGGGGTGCTCACAGTGCGGGACCATTATGAATAAAGCTGCGATAAATACTTGCGTAGAAGTCTTTTTGCTTTTTGTCGATTGTAGAGATAGAGATCTTTGGGTGGAGCTTTCACTGATCTTGAGTAAAATCCCAGGAATGAGATTGTGGGACATACAGTGAACATATTTAACTTTATAAGAGACTGTCGAACTTTCTTTCACAGTGGCTGTCTCATTTTGCACTCCCACTCTCGTGTCAGAGTTCCTGTTGCTCTGCATCTTTCCCAGCATTTGGTATTGTCAGTTTGAAAAAAATCTTTTTTTTTTTTTTTTTTTGCTATTCTAATAGGAATGCAGTTTTTTTTAAATATGGTTTTTATCTGCATTTACCTAATGTCTAATGATGTACAGCAAATTTACATGGCTTATTTGCCATCCAGTTACAAACTTCTTTGGTGGCAAGGGGAGCTGTAATTCTCTACAAAAAACTTTAAAAATTAGCTGAGTGTGGTGGCTCTGGCTTCATTTGAATGGCTGATCAAGATTTATCAATACCTTATTCTTTTTTTTTTTTTTTTGAGACGGAGCCTCGCCCTGTCACCCAGGCTGGAGTGCAGTGGAGCGATATTAGCTCATTGTAACCTCCACCTCCCCGGTTCAAGTGATTCTCCTGCCTCAACCTCCCAAGTAGCTGGGACTACAGGCACACCCGGCTAATTTTTTTTTCTTTTTTTGTATTTTAGTGGAGATGGGGTTTCACCGTGGTAGCCAGGATGGTCTCAATTTCCTGACCTCATGATCTGCCTGTCTTGGCCTCCAAAAGTGCTGGGATTATAGGCTTGAGCTACCATGCCCGGCCATCAATACCTTATTCTTAGATGGCGCTTCTACTTTGCAAGTATTTCCCAATCTTACTTGATGCTGAGAACATTTTGTTAGGGTAGGATGGTCCTGACATCACCCATCTGTAACCTCCCTCTGTGCACTATCTCCACCTGGCAAACCCCTTCTCCTCTTTCAAGATCCATCTCAAATGTCACCTGTTGTGAGTCTTCATAATTTGGCATGTTATTTATTCCAACAACAACATGCCTGCAACAGAAGATATATCAGCTGTGTTTTGTAGATGAGGAACAAAGTTTTCTCTCTCTCTCCAGAACTATCCAAGACCACTTTGTTTATATCTAATGTTGGCAAGTCTTTTTTTTTTTTTTTTTTGAAATGGAGATTTGCTCTTGTTGCCCAGGCTGGAGTGCAGTGGTATGATCTCTGCTCACTGCAACCTCTGCCTCTGGGTTCAAGTGATTCTCTTGCCTCAACCTCCTCCTGAGTAGCTGGGATTACAGGTGCTCACTACCATGCCTGGATAATTTTTTTTTTGTATTTTTAGTAGAGACAGAGTTTCACCATGTTGGCCAGGCTGGTTTTGAACTCCTGGGCTCAAGTGATCCACCCGCCTTGGCCTTCCAAAGTGCTGGGATTACAGGGGTGAGCCACTGTGCACCTGGCCGGCATATGTTTCTTTGTATTAAAATGATCTGCTTCTGGCAGAGCACAGTGGCTCATGCTTGTAATCCCAGCACTTTGAGAGGCCGAGGCGGGTGGACCATGAGGTCAGGAGTTCAAGACCAGCCTGGTCAACAGCATGAAACCTCATCTCTACTAAAGATACAAAAATTAGCCTGGCGTGGTAGCTGGCGCCTGTAATCCCAGCTACTTGGAAGGCTGAGGCAGAAGAATCACTTGAACCCGGGAGGTGGAGGTGGTAGTGAGCCAAGATTGGGCCACTGCATTCCAGCATGTGCAACAGAGTGAGACTCCATCTCAAAAAAACCCCAAAAAACCAAAAAAGTGATCTATGATCTGCTTCTTTTTTGTCCTCTCTTCTGGTAGACCAGTGGGGGAGGGACTGTGACTTTTTCATGTTTTTTTTTTTTTTAAACACCAAGGGCAAGTAAATTTTTTCATGCTTTAAATCTCAGGACATATCATTGGTGCCTACAAATAGTAGGTGCTCAGCAATTATTTAATAAATGAATTTTAAAATACCACAATTCATTAGCCTTCCAATGTCATCTCGGTCTACACATTCCACAATGTACACCAACCTCTCATACTCCCCAGAAACCTCAAAAAAAGGAGACACAATCCCTTGTTGGCTTCACATTGCCAAAGGGCAACAGGTAGCTTGACTTCAAGAGTAGAAGCTCATGACTCCTCATGGAAGAGCTGTTTTCCAAGATGGTGTCATATAAGGAGAAGCAAAACATGTTGTCAGAGGAAGGGTTTTAAGTGCCTGAGCAGGGAGAACACTTTGTAAATACTTGAATGTTCCAGATGGACTGACATCCTGAGAAATACACATCTGGTTTGTCTTACTCAATTCAATAAGGATTTCAGGATCATGTGCCTGGTGACAATCCAACCTAAACCACCCTAAACAACCAGGTCTGTGATCTCAGCTTCTCCCCAGGGCCCTGAGGCATGCAGGGAACAAGGCTGGGCCCCTGCACCTAGGAATTCAGACAGACACAGCAGTGATGACCAAAGGATAAAGGAGATTGATAAAAGGAAGGAAGCAAGATTAGGAAACAAAACCCATGAGCCTCAGGGATAGGTAAGGATTACACAATGAGGGACTGGATCTTGATCTCAGGGAAGAAAATCCTTCTCCAAGGGGAGGAGAGGTCAGGGCTTGAGGAAAATAAGGGCAGAGCAGGACAACTCAAAGAAATTCCTCCTCCTCCCTGTGTTCTGGGACAGAACACATGAAATCCTCTCTTTACAAGATGGACCTTACTGAGTCAGGCAGAAAGACACCTTCAGACTGTCAGCTCTGTGGTCTTCCTGAGGTGACAGAAAGAGGGATGCTTTGTCAAATAACCTATCTGTGGCTATCTTCAGTCTTGCCTAACCTTATCTCCACTACTTCCCAAGAACCTAGCCCTTGACTAATATTACCTTTCACCTTCACAGTAACAAAAACAAAACAAAAAGAAATTCTGAGAATGAGGTGGGGATAGGCAGGCTACTTGTGACAGCTAATCTCCTTGGAACAATGGCTGCAGGCCCCAGATCTGGCCCTTCACCCTGCAGTTGGGTGATCACACCATGTGACTTAGGGGAAAGAGGGTATCAGTCTCCTGGTACCACAAGACAGCTTCCTGCACAGCAGACTGAAACCTGAGCCTCCATCCAGACAGGAAAGGTCAGTGGATGCTCGCCAAGCTCCTGCCCTGCTCAGGAGCCCTGCTGCTGGCTAGCTGCAGCCTGGCACCCATCTGTTGGTGACAATGATATTCTCCCTCTCTTCTTGGCTAGACCCTGAATTATGCATGCCAGATATACAGCGACCTCAGGGAAGCCACATGTAGATGAGGAGCATTGACCTCAGCAGCTTGAAATGTGAGGGGCTTTTCATCCATCCATCATCCATGCATCCATTCATCCAACCATCCAACCACCCATCCATGTATCCATCAAGCCGTCCATCATCCATGCATCCATCCAACCAACCATCCATCCATCATAGATCCACCTATCCACCCATCTAGCCATCCATCATAGATCCATCCACCCATCTAGCTACCCATCATCCATGCATCCATCCACCCACCCATCTCTCCATCCATCATCCATCAATCCAGCTACCCATCCACCCATCTAGCTATCCATCATCTATGCATCCATCCACCCACCCATCTCTCCATCCATCATCCATCCATCTACCTACCCATCCATCCATCCATTATCCATCCATCCATCTATCATCCACCCATCCGTCATTCATGCAGGGCCTACATGTGCAGGCATCCTAGTTGGTGGGGAGCTTATTGATAAGACACAAGTCTCTGCCTTCAGGAAGTTGACAGTGTAACAGGGACTATGGGTGAACTAAGAGATGCCCACAAAACAATGAGGTGGTAGCAAAGCTATTCACAGAAGCTAATGGGTATCTATGAAGAGCCTCTAACTCAGTCCAGAGGAATCAGAAATGCTTCCTGTAAGAGAAGGAGACCCTGGCAACATGGTCTGGTCTAGCTGGACAAATATAATCCTGGTCTAACTGGACAAAATAAAAAGTGATATGACCCTGGTTCTTGTTCATTGTAACCTAGTTGTGGGAATGGTGGCTGCTTCTTTAGAGGCCTTCGTGGAATTCCAGGTTTATATGTATTTTTTTGGGCATTTCCTTCCCTCTTTCTTTCTTGCTTCCTGGGTTAAAAAAATAAGATGAAAAACTATTAAGAAGACAAGAGTTCAAGAACATGCTGAAGTCAGGAGCTTGTTACTTAATCCACCCAGTTTGAAGAACTCAACATCAAGGTGACAGAAGAGATACAAAGAATGAGTCAGGCAGGAGGAGGAAAACTTAGATTCCAGCAATCTGGAGCCCCCCCCAGGGTCCAGGGCCTCCCAGCTGCCAAGCAGGAGAGATGGGCTCAATGCTTTCTGCAGGACTGGCAGAGGGATTCAGAGTCCTTGCTGCAGACCTGGAACTGGCTTGCCCACTGTGGAGGGCTGGGTTCCCTGCAGAGAAGGTGCTCTCAGCCCCATCCCAGCCCTGACCTCTGACTTTGATCTCCAAGAATTACAGAAGTCTCTCTTTCACTTCCTCCCCTTGCCAATGAGAGCAGATCTCTTTAGGAAGCTGGCAGTCGAAGGCAGAATAATGGTCATCCAAGGTATCAACATTCTAATCCCTGAGATTTGTGACTATGTTATTTTAAGTGACAAAAGGAACTTTGCAAATATGATTAAGTTAAGGAGTTTTGGAGTTTTTTGGAGAAGGAGTTTTGCTTTCGTTGCCCAGGCTGGAGTGCAATGGCACAGTCTCAGCTCACTGCAACCTTTGTCTCCTGTGTTCAAAGGATTCTCCTGCCTCAGCTTCCTAAGTAGCTGGGATTACAGGTGCCCATCACCATGCCCAACTAATTTTTGTATTTTCAGTAGAGACAGGGTTTCACCATGTTGGACAGGCTGGTCTTGAACTCCTGACCTGAGGTGATCCACCCGCCTTGGCCTCCCAAAGGGCTGAGATTACAGGCCTAAGCCACTGCACCTGGCCAAGTTAAGGATCTTGAGATGGGGACATTATCCTGAATTATCCAGAAGGCACAATGTTGTCACAGGAGTCCTTACAAGAGGAAGGCAAGAGGGTCAGAGTTACAAAAGGACATGTGATCATGGAAACATCAGACAGAGAGAAAGAGAGGCTTGAAGATGCTACGCTGCTGGCTTTGAACATGAAAGATGGGGTCATGAGCCAACGAATGCAGGAGGTCCCTAGAAGCTAGACAAGGCAAGGAATTCTCTCCAGAGCCTCCAGAAGAAATTTGGGTTTGCCAACACCAGAGTTTAGGACTTCCGACTTCCAGGACTAAGACAGTACATTTGTATAGTTTTAAACCACTAAGTTTGCAGTTATTTGTAACAGCAGCAATAGAAAATGGATACCAGACAGACATTATGCAAAAAGACCAGATAGCAGGGACATACCCTTAAAGAAAAAAGCTTTTAAACAGCAACCAGGCAACACACACCAGGAGCCCAGAGGAGTGTCTGTCCACAGGTCTTGCGGGACACCAGATACCGCAAGGAGGGAAGTGGTGACGCTCTCTAGAAGTGGGCAGTGAAGCTGAGGTCACCAATGTGCTCTCCTGGTTGCCAAAGTTCCACACCACATAGAAGCTTCCCACATCTTCCAGCTTCCCAACTGTAGCTTGGATGTCACAGCTAGAGTGTTCCTATTTCCTCTTCCTCCATTTGGTAATTCAATACAGTAGCAAACAGCCTTGCCCTGTAACTCTAGCAATGTTTTCCCTCTTTCCTTTTAGAGAAATCCAGGGCAAATGACACAATATCCCTCCTTCATCTAATTCAGGTTCTCCTCCAGTTTCCTCTATATTCCTCACAACTTCAGGCCCACACACAAACCCAGATACACACACAAACACCGGCCCAAGCATCACAAACTTCTTGCAAGGCGAGTTGAGTGCCAGGATGTTCACAGACATGAATCCTTTGTTTTCTGTCCCCATCATTTTGTTGGTCTCCTTATTTTACTGACCAGAAGCCACAATCAAAGGCCATACAAGAAGTCGAGTTAGAAAGCCAAGAGATTCTTATCCCAAGAGTCCCAAGTCTGAGTGCACTCTTCACGTCAGAGGGCACAGGGTGTCCACACTGTGTACTGCCCTGTGGTAGACAACATCAAAGCACACCTTGGCAGAGCGTGCTCTGTACCTTTCCAGGCTGAGTCAACCCAGCCTGACTCAGTAGGTGGTGAGGCACATGTGGTTAATGGTTTATATAGTTCAGAAGGGATCAACAGGAGCAACATTTTTGGGGAATTTTTAGCCCTAAATCAATATACTACATATCAATATACTCATGTGCTACATAATGACATTTTGGGCAACAACAGATTACTTATAATCTTATGGTGGTCCCATAAGATTGTAAGACCATATTTTTATGTATCTTTTCCCTGTTTAGATATGTTTTTTTGTGTGTGTGGGGCGTTTTTTTTTTTTTTTTGAGACAGAGTCTTGCTCTGTCGCCCAGGCTGGAGTACAGTGGCATGATCTTGGTTCACTGCAACCTCTGCCTCCTGGGTTCAAGTAATTCTCTTGCCTCAGACTCCCAAGTAGCTGCGATTACAGGTGTGCGCCACCACACCCGGCTGATTTTTGTATTTTTTTAGTAGAGATGGGGGTTTCACCATGTTGGCCAGGCTGGTCTCGGACTCCTGACCTCAAGTGATCCACTCACCTCAGTTTCCCAAAGTGCTGGGATTACAGGCATGAGCCACTGCATCTGGCCTACATGTTTAATGCACAAATACAACTGCCTACAGTGCTCAGTACAGTAACATGCTGCACAGGTTTGTAGACTAGGAGCAATAGGCTACACCATGTAGCCTAGGTATATAGTAGGTGATGCCATCTAGTTTCACGTCAGTACACTCTATGATGTTTGCATAATGACATCTAAGGATACATTTCTCAGAATGTATCCTCATCAATAAGCAATGCATGACAGTATTATAGACTATAGGTAAAAGAGACAAATTTAATTTCTTTAGTGCATTATGAAATAGAACACCAATGAATCATTAGCATAAACAAATACATCTTCATTTAGAAAGTTTTAAGGCTGGATTAGGGAGATGTGGAGCTGGTTTTAAGTCCCTGCAATTGTCCCAGAGCTGAGGCTGTGACCTTATCACTCTTCCCCTCAGCTCTACCTAGTAGCACCTGGTAAGTGAAAGATGATGTGGGTTTCTGGCATCTTTTTGGGTGTGGAACAAGTGAGTAGAGCTTAGAGGAGCTTGTGTAAGGTGTGAAGTGGTAACAATGGGGAGGAGGATCACCAGCAGCATGAAGGGAAGGAGCCAGAGATGATTCTCTCAGAGGGACCTGACAGTTCTGAATCTGAGAATCACAGAACTTTCGAACTTGAAGAACTCAGTGGCCATGATCCCCTTCCCAGCTTAGTCATGTATTCTCAGTTAACTTCTTTGAGCCTCCCTTTTCTCTGTGTAAAACCTACGGTCCACAGGCCATGCACCGTGGCTTATGCCTGTAATCTCAGCGCTTTGGGAGGCCGAGGTGGGCGGATCACCTGAGATCAGGAGTTTGAGCACCAGCCTGACCAACATGGAGAAACCCCATCTCTACTAAAAATACAAAATTAGCTGGGCATGATGGTGCATGCTTGTAATCCCAGCTACTTGGGAGGCTGAGGCAGAAGAATAGCTTGAACCCAGAAGGTGGAGGTTGTGGTGAGCCGAGATCGCACCATTGCATTCCAGCCTGGGCAACAAAAGCGAAACACCATCTCAAAAAAAAAAAGACAAAAACCAAAAAACCACGGAGACTGTCAGACTGTCTGCAGCCAGCTCAAGCAGTCCTCCCACCCCAGCCTCTTGAGTAGCTGGGACCACAGGCATGTGCCACCACACCCCGCTAATTTTTTGTATTTTTGGTAGAGACGGGGTTTCGCCATGTGGCCCAGGCTCGAACTCCTGAGCTCTAGCAATCTGCCCACTTTGGCCTCTAAAAGTGCTGGGATTACAGGCATAAGCCACCGATGTTTTCTTTTTTTTTCTTTTGAAACAGGGTCTTACTCTGTCACCCAGGTTGGAGTGCAGTGGCATGATGATGGCTCATTGCAGTCTTGCCCTCCCCAGACTCAGGTGATCCTCCCACCTCAGCTGAGTAGCTGGGACTACAGGGGTGTGCCACCAGGCCCAGCTAATTTTTGTATTTTTTGTGGAGACAGGGTTTTGCCATGTTGCCCAGGCTGGTCTGGAACTATTGGGCTCAAGTGAATCACCTGCCTTGGCCTCCCAAAGTGCTGGGATTACAGGCGTGAGCCACCACGCCCAGCAGTGACTTTCAAGTGCTCCCTTGCTTTGGATATAGGACTCTGGCTTCTCACTGAGCTGGGCCAGCAGAGGGTCGTTTTGTGCCTTCCTCAGGGAGCCAATGAACACTCTCACATGGATCCCTGAACCAATGTCATTTCTTCTAAGTCAGCTTCCACTTGATGAAGCACACTATTCTGGTTTGACAGGGTAAAGGCTGGGATAAGGCCATCTGGATACAGGGCTGGATTGGTTGTTATAAGGACAGTGCTAAGAAGAATGAACCAGTTGGGACTCTCCTTGTAGCCAACTCAAATATTTACCTTAGAGGTAAATATTTGAAGCCTGCACCCTACTACCCAAAGCTTATTTCCAGCCTCATAAGTGATCAGAGACAGGAACAATTTTAGAGACCCAGAACCTCATTTTATTTTTCTTTTAGAGATGGGGTCTTATTCTGTCGCCCAGGCTGAAGTGCAGTGGCGTGATCATAGATTACTGCAGCTTCCAAGTCCTGGGCTCAAGTAATCTGCCAGCTTTGGCTTCCCAAAGTGCTGGGATTATAGGTGTGAGCCAATGTGCCTGGCCCAGAGCCTCATTTTATATGTGAGTGAATTTAGACCTCAGCTAATTTGCAGCAAAGACCAGACTGGGACAGCCCAATTCCCACTTGCTTGTTCTGCCTCTGCCCTGCCTTCCTTTATCGTACACACATCACTCTGCTTTCCCTTGGCCACTCCCACGTCGTCTCTTCCCTGCTTGGGTCAGTGGTACCCATGGTCACTACTCCCAGTACCACTTGGGACTCTGAGTGTATCACCAAGACATCGGTTAGAACCAGCTTGGACTGCTTTCTGGGCAGCAGGAAGGAAGATGCCAATATGGCAAAAGGGAAGACTTAGACAATCATGCCTCAGAAACCAAGAAAGTGGCATCCATCGCTCCCAGGGCTTTAGAAAGTCATTTCCCACAGGGATCTCCGCGTTGGGTCCCCTCCCACCAGCCCCCTTATCAATGTCACCGTCACAACATGTTCCCTCCAAACTCTTGGAACTCCATTTGGATTTCTTGGTCTCGCTGGCTTGCACCTTTCTCAGGAGTGGGCTGGACTGGCTTGGAAAGGCTTGTTTTCCTTTAACATTTCCAGAACCAGGCCTCTCTTCCTTGTCTGTTCAGATAAGTGAAAACAGGCAGTAGAAAGGGGGAAAAACGTCTAGACTTGCCAACGTCCATAAAGACAGATGGTGAAGAAGAGAAGAAAAGAGCACAAGAAACCACAGGGCGGGAGGGAGCAAGGGGAGGACAATGCAAATGAGTGGGAGAGAAAAAGGGCTTGAGAGAAGCAGAACAGAGAGAGGCCAGGCCTGAAAAAAGCAAGATGGAATGTACTAAGCAGACAGCTGCTGAAAAAGGAAGAAGTGACGCCACTTTGTAGAAGTCAGAACGCCCTGTTCCTCTACAGACCTGCAAAACAGGCACCTTTCGGGACGGAGCTTCCTAGTCCTCTGAAACAGCCATAAATTTCACCTGGGTCATGGCCTGCCAGGACCTGCGTCTCAGCCTCACCTTTTGCTGGGGCGTGCGCTTCTCTGCCTTCTGCCACGCTCTGGCCAGCTCCCACAGAATCCCTCCCCTCCAGCTGGAGCAAAAGGGGTGAAGCATGTCCCTCCCCGCAGCACTCAGGGTCTGGGGGCCGAGGCTGGAGGCTTCAGCCGCAGGGGAGCCAGGCCTGCGGGGGCGGGGGTGTGGCTACGCTCGGCTCTGTGATTGGCTGCACTGGGCTCCTTGGCCGCCTCCCCCGCTCGTGGAATGGAACTGGGCACGTGTTTCTAATTGTGGAAAGCAGCTTCGGCTTGGCCTGTCCAACCTCAGACGTTTCCAAATCTAGGAGGTAAGCAGTGCCGGCTGCCAAAAGGCACTGATAGGCAAAGAAAACACTGAGGCCTGTTTGAGCTCTAACGCACACAACCCAAGGCTCTGATAAGGTTCCAGTTCTAACCACGCAGGCCACACGGAACAGTCTTTCCCCGCCAAACATGCATAGAGGCCTGGAGGTTGTGGGGGAGTGGGGAGACACGGAGTCAGCTTCACAGAACCCTCGTAGAATCCTTCTCTACTCCCCGCTAGCCCCCACCTCAGGGCCAAGACATTTTTCATAGCGGGTGAGGAGCCACATTATAAAGTCTTTGGCACCTTTATTATTGTATATGTAATATAACTTGTCTGGTGAACTTACACATATAACTTGACTGGTGAAAGACAAAAACATTAAAACACACACACACACACACAAAGCCACACAACAGCAACCAAAAAAAAAAATCAAAGCAGCCCTTCCTCACAAACTGCGCTTTGATCTCAGCGTCTGTAAAGTACACAGCGGGGAGTGTGGTTCTGAAACAGATCTTGCCTATCGCACGATAGTAACATTTCCCCTTCTCCAGCCCTTTTCATCTCCAAGCACTTACAACGTTTTAGAAACCTCGGAACCCCCTCCAAAAGAGAGGAGGTGCTCTGGGCCTTCCGGAAGGGCCTCTGTCTTCCAAGGACACACCAGCGAGGAGGAGGGTGCAGAGAAGCTGAGAGGGCTGCGAGTGCTCCCGGAGGCACACAGCTCTCACCAAATGCTTCCTGCTAAGCTCCTGCCCATGCTACCCCATCCCCTCCCCTCCTCCCTTCCTGGCTCTCTCGTCCCCTTCCTTCTTATCCTGTTAGCTCCTGTGCCAGCTGTGGGACCTGGAGTTTCTGCTGAATCACCATCCAGTACTTAGTTCAGCCAAGAAGCACTAATACCCAGCTCAGCATTTTCCAAGAGCTGAGTAGTTCTCTCTTCAGCATGAGCTTAACATGGCTCCTGAGCTGGCCGGGGTTGGGGAGCGAAAAACTGCAGACACCAGGAAATCCAGGGGTGGCCCGCCATGCCACCGTGGGGAACCCTATTAATCCTACTCGTTACTTTTTCAACCAGGGCCTGAAAAATTGCTATCTCACACCTCAATTCTCAGGGCTGATGCCCCCTAGACATAGAGCAAGGTGGATGAGAATGTGTTCTGTTGAGTCTGCACTGGGCCCAGGAGGGCTAGCCTGACCCTCCAACATATTTCAGTCTTGGAAGAAAGGGTATGGATCCTGTGAGGTTTAGTTGGTTCTTGGACCAGAAGGCTTGTGGGCTCTGTTGGCATTCACTAAATTCTATGAACCTGGACCGAGGCTGCAAAATTCCGCCAAAACAGTTCAGTTATAACCCAATTTCAAGGGTAGCTAGTACTCAAACTTTCGATACTCTTTTTTCTTTTATTTAGTATGGAATGCTTCACGAATTTGCATGTCACCCACACACAGGAGCCATGCTAATCTTCTCTCTATTGCTCCAATTTTAGTATATGTGCTGCTAAAGTGAGCACAACTTGCTGAACTCTTGTAACAGAGATGCCTTTTCTTCTTTCCCCCAAAGCTCCAAGTATCACCGGGCCTCACTCCCGTAAACCTTCTGATTTTATGTTCTTACGTATGTGATATAAATTTGGTGTGTCACATTAACCCTTAAAACATTACCAGACACAATTAATGGGTGGCTTTATAAATCATGGGCCCTGGCTCCTCTGAGAAAAACAAAGTGATCCTTGACAGTCAGCAACAAAAAGCCAGAGGAGAATTTAAGTTTCTAGGGTGTGGGCTGTGTGGGAGGCACACACTCCCTGAACAGCAGAACTTCAGTCTGAGAAGAGACACTATGGGAAGTCAGGAAAGAGGAGGTGATCTGGGTCAGCCGCTGAAGCACACTGAGACTAAGAAGAAGACTGACTTCTCAGGTAGCTTACTTACTCTGCCATTAGAGACATGGAGTCCAAAAGCACAGGGGATGCTTCCTCAAGTCCCAGCAACAGATCTTAAGTGTTGGTGAATGAGTAGGAAGGGTGACAAAGACAGAGGAGTCAACTCGACCAGTCTGAACCACATGAGTTCAGACAATGCGACAATACGAACCAGTGTTGTTCCTGATGTACTTCACCTGTATCCCTAACAAGACCATGAAGTCCTTGACTCCTTCACCCTTAATCACCAAGTCCTGCCAATTCTACCTCCTAAATGCCAAATATATCTACTTCTCTCTACTCTCACTGCCCCAAGATCCACGATGGTCATCTCTAACCTGAATCCCTGTAACTGCATTGTAATCAGCCTTTTCTTGCCTCTGATCTTACTCCCCTCACCAATCCATCCTCTAGTCTTGCAGCATGACTCTCCTAAAATACAAATATGATCATGTTGGTCCTCTGAAACCCTTCAAACCTCATTCCTCCTAAGGGAAAGCCCATGAGGACTTTCATGATGGCGTCTTTGCTTCTATTATGCATTTCTTGCCTCCTAGTCTATGGTGTGGCTATACTGAACAACCTTTAGTTCCCACAAACAGCTGTGATTTTTCCTGTCCTTAGACCTTGACATGCGTTAATTCCTTCTGCTAGAACGTTCTCCCCACCCATTCTACTCCACCCTCCCTCCTGGCTATTTTCAACTGGTCTTTCAGCCTCAACTTAATGTCACTTTCTCCAAGAGTTTCTTCAACCCCAGTCCCCGTACTCAGTTTTCCTGCAGGAGCTGCCTGGATGCTGTCCTCTTGGGGAACTGGAATTCCCTGTATACTTGTCAGGAACATTTACTGGACTGTGAGTTCCTTGGTATAAGAACTAAGTATCCCTATGCCTGCCGCAGTGCCTGGAGCAGGACAGAAACTCAAATATTTAATAATGTTTGACTGATTCCGTATTACCTGCGGCATCAGTAGAGGACACACAGATGGGTTCAGTATAATACGTGTTAAGAGAGAAGGCTAAATCTGCTGCTGCTGCTTCACATGAGAAAGAGTCTTTTGGCTCATTGATGTCTCCTCTATGCCAAGAACAGTAACTAGCCCATCATGAGCACTTGATGAATAAAGTGTTGCATTTATATAACATTTCCCAAGAGTCCTAATCCGTTTCTAAGTTGTACTGCTCTAGAACAGGCAAAATTTTGAGCCAGATCCTGGGAGCACCACCCTGGGGAGATTTTAACCAGAGACCTGCTCAGCAGTCCTCGGGGTTCTAGGGAGGACGTGGAAGGCAGACATAGGATATGTTCTAACTGCTCGTCATCAATGCTGGAGACATTTAAGTTGAAACATATTTCATTTTGATTTGGAGACAAACTAGATTCTTTCCCTTAGCAGTCAATCAATCAATACGTCCAGCTGATTCTACCCCTAAATCATTCTTGTTTTTGTCACCTCTCCATCCTTGTCACTTCATTCTTAGTTCAGGCTACCACCTCTCTGGCCCGGACAAATGCCTAGCCTGCTTGTTGTCTCCACTTCAAGTTTCGTAGTCTTTTCTTTACCCAAATGAGAACCTAATCATGTTACTTCTCTGCTGTAAATCCTTCAGTGATTCCCTGTTTCTTGGATAAAATCTACTTACCTTTCAACATTTACCTCAAGCTGGGAGCCTTTCCAAGCACCCTCTCCCAAATTTGAAGCCCCTTTCTCTGTGTTGCCCACATTTTTTCCCCCATCACATTGTATTGTAGTTGTATGTTTTTGCATACCATTCTCTTCACTAGACTAATCTTTTCCAAGACTGTATAGATCATACCTTATCTCCTCTTAGTGTAAGAGTTCAGTATGGTGATTAGCTGATGAAATTTTTTAGTTTCTGCCCCCCCAAAAAAAATCTGCTCACAGAATAATTTTCATCTTAATGCATCATAAAAATGAAAAATGAGATGTTAGTCAAATCGGCCATTGAGTAAAAATCAAGAGATTTTTAATACATTCAGATTTTAAATGCTGGCTAGTTAGAAGGTGTACAGAGAAAAATGACATCTTGGATGTGTGGGAATCAAATGTAGGCCAGTCTGCATTTGTCTGAATTCATGTATACAAGGCTGACCAGATACCCAAAGAACTCTCTGGGGACTAGGGAAGGGCAAGAAGCCAGTGCTGCTCAGGTATCTGGAGGAATATGTTTAGTGTCTGAGGATGAGAAGTTTGGGCGAAGAGAATATGAAGGCTCAAGGGAAAATAAACTGAGATTAAGGGATTTAGATGTTGGTCCTCTGTTTGAAACCCTTCAAACCTCATTCCTCTGATGGGAAAGGCCAATCTCTTTATGGCCCATGAGGCCTTTCATGATGGGGTCTTTTTTTTTTTTTTTCTTTTTTTTAGGGACAGGGTTTCACCATGTTGGTCAGGCTGGTCTTGAACTTCTGACTTCAGGTGATCTGCCTGCCTCGGCCTCCCAAAGTGCTGGGATTACAGGTGTGAGCCACTGCACCCAGCCCCATGATGAGGTCTTTCAAAGGAAAGATTGTTGAACGCTCTGATGTCAAGGGATTGATTAAATTTGCAAGAGACTTGCAAAACAACTCATTCTCTGTGACAGCATTCTGCACCAGGCAGTTGGAGGCTTTCTATAGAGGAACTGCAGAGCAACTCAGGAGTTCAAAGCAGCATGTGAAGTCCCTTCCTTTCCAAATAGCTCAAGGACGAAGAAAAATCTGAAGGCCTGGAAAAAGCTAGCCTCTTAGGAATCTCAGTAGAAAGATAGAAAACAAGATAAGAAGCATTTTTTTCCCTTCAGAAATGCATACAGGATATTCCTTTCTCCTGAGGGTGAGGAAGGAGAAGGAGCTTCTTTAGGTCAAGACATTCAAGGCAGAAGTGGGGAACTTCAATGAAAAGAAATGATTCTACTTCAGGTGCTGGACATGACTCCAACCCCAAATGAGAGGAAGGAGGCCAGGAGCTGACTGAATGAAAGGTGACCCAGTCTCCAAGAGAAGCGAGGGACAAACAGATCCCAAAGGAAAACGCAGAGGGTTGCACAGATGAACAGATGAGAGCCTGGGGAAGGGTGTCCCCTGGACCCAGTGCGTCCTCTGGATCACTGTGGACACTTTATTTACAACTAGAAACCCAGGTAACAGCCAAAAGATGTGGCTACATGATAAAAGGGCAAGCTGTAGGAATAACCTGTCAATATATAGGTCTATATACCCAGATTCATACAGCAATAGATGTACTTTATTTAGAACTATCCACTATGACTGCAGCTACTGGCCAGGGGCTGACAATAAGAGCAGCTATTGCTGCTGACTCTATTTTTTTTTTTAAACTGAGTTTCACTCTTATCCAGGCTGGAGTGCAGTGGCGTGATCTTGACTCACTGCAGCCTCTGCCTCCTGGGTTCAAGCCATTCCTCTGCCTCAGCCTCCTGAGTAGATGGGATTACAGGCACCCACCACCACACCCAGTATTTTTGTAGTTTTTTAGTAGAGACAGGGGTTTCACCATATCGGCCGCATTGGTCTCGAACTCCTGACCTCAAGCGATCCATCTGCCTTGGCCTCCCAAAGTGCTGGGACCACAGGTGTGAGCTACCGCACCAGGCCGCTACTGACTCTTTTTATATCTTACTTGGATCTTTTATAGAGGGAATATAGTAATTTACTTATGAAATAATAAAAAAGTAGAGAAACACACAGGTAAATCACAAAAGGCACTAAAACCAGGTTCTAACACTTCCCAGTCCCCTCCTAACTCCCTCCCCTCCCACTAATATACTTACATTGGAGAAGGGAGAAAGGCTTTTATTTAATTAAAATGTAAAATACTTTCTCTCTTTTTTTCTTTTCTTTTCTTTTTTTTTACTGTCTGGTGGCTAAGGATATTCTGCTGACTCAGCAGTGAGTAATCAGCTTTGACCTAAATAATAGAATAACTCGAAGTTGCAGCTGCAGTTGCATAAGTGTGATCCAAGTCTGCAGTTCCTTCTCTCTCCCTCTCCTCTCTCCCACCCGCTCCAGGATCTGGCAGGCGAGCCAGTTTCGGCAGGTTCTTTCCGCCTCTCAACCCCCACCACCTGGCTTATCCCAACATCATTTCTCAGCAGTTCTCTTCCAAAACCATCCCACCATGGAACCAGACTTGACTTCATCTCCTCCCTCCCCCAGCAAACCCTCGCCAGGGGCTCTACCACACGGCTGTCCCTGCTGGGTCCAGCGCCCTGTCCTCCAGTACCCTCCATTATACACCAATGACCTCTCCACAGAGGGTGGCCTTTCCTCAAAATCTCTGGTTTCACAGTCATCAGAATGCCACCATGGGACAGCAGGAAGCAGAGTTCCCCGTGTGCATACGTTTATGCCACACCTGGGCTCTCTAACGCATCTCTCAAAAGAGCTGCAGGCTGGGCTTATTTTATGCGGTTGGCTTGCCTAGCACCTGCTAAGAGGATGAGGAGGGCTGGATGATGGTGGGGGTAGGTGCGTGGGTGGGAGGGGTGCTAGAATAAAAGGTACCAGCATTTAATGAAAGATAGCATCTACCAGCCAGGCACAATGGCCTCACTTTGGGAGGCCGAGGTGGGTGGATCACTTGTGGTCAGGAGTTTGAGACCAGCCTGATCAACTTGGGGAAACCCCATCTCTACTAAAAATACAAAATTAGCTGGATGTGGTGGCGCATGCCTGTAATCCCAGCTACTTGGGAGGCTGAGGCAGGAGAATCACTTGAACCTGGGAAGTGGGGGTTTCAGTGAGCCGAGATGGCATCACTGCACTCCAACCTGGGTGACAGAGTGAGACTCTGTCTAAAAAAAAGAGACAGCATCAACCAAGCCTTCCTGACAGCTTGGTTCTTGCCTTATTGGATACCTTAAGAGAGGATTTGATGCTTATCTGGTCGAGCCTGCCATAAAACAAAACAAAACAAAAAAGAGAGAGGATTTGAGGGGCCTATAGAAGTGGGTTTAAAAAAGTATCCAACAAACCAGATAACAGAACCTCTGTACACAGACTCAAAGCAGCTGGGAGTGTCAGACATAAGGAAAGGGAGAGAGGAAGTTTGTGTATAGCTATAGGCATGTACGTGTGCACCCTGCTGGGGAGAGGGATGGCAGCTCCACATGGCCTTCCTTCACTAGGAGGAAAGGGACACAGCAGTGGAGAGGTGTGGAGCTGGTTTCCATTTCCTCTAAAGGAAATAAGGAGGAATACGCTTGGGAATCAGAAGGATTTAAGATTTTTCTGCTTATGAAGGTAGACAAATATTTGAACACATATTTCAGGGACATTGAAAAATTCCTATCTTTGGAGGACAAGATTGGCTGCTGTTAAGTTGGAGATAATTTCCTTGCAGTTCTGCTGAGGAGGCAGAGGACTTAGATAAGCTTTATTGAATCTTTGGCTGTAGGAATAGGGGAGGGGGCCCTTGTCATTTCTGTCATTAGCCAGTTCCTAAATTTCTCCTTGGCTTGGTGCTAGCAGTGTCCAGATGAGGGGTAGGCTGTGGAGAGGACTGTGCAACCTGTCATTCTGGAGCAGGGCCACCGGCAGGTGCTGTTCTTATCTCCTACGGGGGTTTGGATCTTTCTGGTCCGAGGGGACACCCAAAGGGCTACACTACCCTGGAGGGTATTTGTGCAAGTGGTTAAACCCTTGGCTGCTTTGGGGAATACAAAGGAAGCCACAGGCTCTGGCTGCCTGGGAACTTCATCAGCCTACTCCTCTCCTGGGGTACAAACTGAACAGGCTCGGGGGTTCTTGATTTCTAGTAGGAGGGTAAGGGTGGCCTCTTGTCTGACCCACTTTAGCAGCAACAGCAGGAAAAAGGAAGCTGCCTGTGTGCAAAGAAACACCAAAACAGCAGTGGCCAGCACTTCTGTGGCCCCCCTTCCCACCCTCCCATGAGCCTGTCTGAGGACAGAAACAGCACTCTTCCTGCATTCCCACGCCCTTGCTCCTCCCTGCTGCCCTTCTCAACTCTGGATCCAGCTAGGATGCAAAGATGAAGTGGCTCCAGCATCTTGCCCACCTTCAGTGACTTGCCCTAGCCCACCCTCAGTGACTGACATGACTGGAGTACTGGGTGTCCAACACTGTGCTAAGGGTGTCCCCTTCCTTCTCTTATGCAATCCCTGTGGCCACAACCTCTTGAGACAGCTAGGATTACACTCCTCATCTCACAGTAGGGTGGGCAGGTGATTTTGCCCAGCATTCACCACTGCAGTGAGAAAGTGGTGGACTGGAGATGCAGGCTCAGGCAGCCTGGTTTTGGAGCCTGCATTCAGATCTGTGAGCAGGCCCAACCAAGAGCAAGGAATACACCCCAAACAAATGTCTTGGCCCCATGTTGCAAATGGCCTGGGTGGTGGAGGTCTGTCCCAGGGTTGACCACCATTGCCAAAGAGGGGTCATTGCCGAGGAGACAGCCTCTTGGGTCCCAGCTGCCTGCCTTCTAAGAGGCTACGGGGGTGGGTGAGTGATCTCTTCCTCCTCATCCCATAGCAGGACGGAAGGAAAAGTGTCAGGACCTGGGAAAGGGTATGGCCAGGATGATCACAACCCTCAGCTAAGTGTACGGGTATTGAAAGGTGTGAGAAGGCGGAGACCAGGTGAACTCCAGAGGTGGAGCTCCTGAAACATACCTAAGTATTTACTTTAGAAGTTAGTTTTTGATGAAAGATATAAAATACCCCAATTTGTTGAGATCACTAATATCAGAGATTAAACTTTGAGACTTCCTAGAAATACGGCTCTGCAGGACTTCTCTAAAAAGCCTCTAACCTACTGTACACTGTTCAGGTATCGGGTGCATCAAAATCTCAGGAATCACCACTAAAGAACGTATCCATGTAACTAAAAACTACCTATTCCCCAAAACTACTGAAATGAAAAAAACTTACAAAATAAAATGAAAAAAGTAAAGCTCAAAAAAAAAAAAAGATGTTAAAGTTTCTGGAGGGAATAAAATATCTTATTACTCTAAAAAAAAAAAAAAAAAAAAGAAAGCCTCTAACCTATTCCAGCCCATAGAGATCTTTTTTCCTTCTCTGAATTTTATTGTTAGTATTGTTTTTAATTTTTTTTTTCTTTTAGATACAGGATCTCACTATGTTGCCCAGGCTGGAGTACAGTGGCTATTTGCAGGTGTGATCATAGCTCACTATAGCCCAGAATTCCCAGGCTCAAGTGACCCTCCTGCCTCACCCTCCCAGGTGGCTAGGACTATAGGTGTGTGCCACCATGCCTAGCTCCCGTCTCTGAATTTTTACTGCAATTGAATCCTAACCACGGTATCCATCTATATGGCTTTTCTCCTAGTTAGAAAACTCATCAAGGGCAGGGACCATGGACAAACTCTCCTCCAACAGAGTTAAAAAAGTGTGATTTGACAAGTTGAGGTAGAAGTAGATGTGGACCTGCTGCCAAGAAGCCGGGATAATCTTCCTAGGAACAGCTAGGAGTAGCCAGCACAGTGCAGTGCACTGGACAGAGAAGAAATTGGGAGCCCTTGCACTCCGCGCGGCCTGCCTCCCTGGGCAAGTCACTCGCCTGGCTCTCTGTTTCCTTATCTGTTCTGGGAAAATGTTAATACTGGCCCAGCTTACCTCATGGATTTGTCATGAAGCTCAAATCAGATAATATAGGTGAAAGTGCTTTGCCTAATGCCAAGAACCCTGCCAGTGAAAATTATTGTGCCTCCAAGGAGCTACTTAAGTTTCTTTTTTTTTTCCAACACCAGACAATTGTATGCAGAATCCATTCATATAAAACACACTTGTAGGAAATTGAAAGAAAAATAATGGGGAAAAGAAAAGGAGACAAGGCGAGGTGGCTCAGGCCTGTAATCCCAGTGGTTTGGGAGGCTGAGGCGGGCGGATCACCTGAGGTCAGGAGTTTGAAACCAGCCTGGCCAACATAGTGAAGCCCATCTCTACAAAAAATACAAAAATTAGCTTGGCGTGGTGGCTCACACCTGTAATCCCAGCAACTTAGGAGTCTGAGGTTGGAGAATCGCTTGAACCTGGGAGACGGAGGTTGCAGTGAGCAGAGATCACACCACTGCACTCCAGCCTGGGAGACAGAGTGAGACCCTGTCTCAAAAAACAAACAAACAAAAAAACAGAAAGAAGGAAGGAGAGTCAGAGACATATAGACCACCAGGAAGTCTAAAAGAGGCTGTCTTTCAGACCAGGCGCAGTGGTTCACACCTATAACCCGTCACTTTGGGAGGTCAAGGGGAGAGGATCACTTGAGCCCAGGTGTTTGAAGCTGCAGTGAGCTGTGATCATGAGACTGAGCTCCAGCCTGAGTGACAGAGTGAGGACCTGTTTCTAAAAATAATAACAATAAATACAATAAAAGAGGGTGTCAGAGTGTCTTGCTAACAAGGCCCAGATGGCACTTACATAAGCAGATGGCAGCCAGGAGCCGAAGGCCAGACTCTGGGGGGAAGCAGGTGGGGAAGAGCGGCTGCAGCACGTAGTTGGAGAAGGTGAGGGCAATGACAGCCTGGTTGGTGGGGTAGATCACCAGCACAGCAATCCACAGCCTCAGGAACCTGAAGGAGGAATGGGACATCCCCGCCAACAGGCATGGCAGGGAGGCAGAGCCATCAGGGGAGAGCCCAGGCAACTCATGCATCCTTTTTGTTTTCAGGGATGCTGAAGAGCCCAGCCTCTGCCCTGCCCGCAAATGAGACATCCAGCCCTCTGCAATGACAATAAAATAGTTTAATGATGAAGAGCTAAATTTCCACAAGCACTAACAAAAGTCTTGGCATTCTTTCTTTCTTTCTTTCTTTTTTGAGATGGAGTCTTGCTCTGTCACCAGGCTGGAGTGTAGTGGCGCAATCTCGGCTCACCACAACCTCCGCCTCCGAGGTTCAAGTGATTCTCCTGCCTCAGCTTCCCGAGTAGCTGGGATTACAGGCACTTGCCACCATGCCTGGCTAATTTTTGTATTTTAGTAGAGATGGGGTTTTGCCATGTTGGCCAGGATGATCTTGATCCCTTGACCTGGTGATCTGCCCACCTCAGCCTCCCAAAGTGCTGGGATTACAGGCATGAGCCACCATGTCCGGCCAGCATTCTTTCTTTCTCTCCTCTCCTTTCATCATCTCTTCTCCATCCCTGTGGCCACCAGCATCCAACGGTGGAAAAACAAAATTTGCAACCCCAGAATGTTGATAGACAGGACATACTAAGGGTATGGTTATGTAAGCAACGATCAGGAGAGGTATCAAGTGGAGGTTTGCGGGGGGAAGCACCTTCCATACCCTTTGGCCCATTGGTGAGGGTTTATCAATGGCAGGGATGCAGAAATTGAGGAAACTTAAGATTAGGGCCCAACTCTAGAGGGAGGCCATTATCCATGGGAGTGAGAGAAGAGGGTTCACTCTATCTTAGGTGGCCACTCTCACTTGCCAAGATAGAAGGGCCTTGTTCTGGGGATGTGCTTCCTCTGGGAATCTATGGTCAGTAGTGTTGTTATACAGTTCTGTTTGCTCCACTCATAGAATCCTTTCCACTGGCTGGACATGATGGCTCATGTCTGTAATCCCAAACTTCGAGAGGCAGAGGCAGGCGGATCACCTGGGGTCAGGAGTTTGAGACCAGCCTGACCAGCACGGAGAAACCCTATCTCTACTAAAAATACAAGAAAAATTAGCCGGGTGTGGTGGCACGCACCTGTAATCCCAGCCACTCGGGAGGCTGAGGCAGGAGAATTGCTTGAACGTGGGAGGCGGAGGTTGCAGTGAGCTGAGATTGCACCATTGCACTCCAGACTGGACAACAAGAGTGAAAATCTTACTCAAAAAAAAAAAAAAAAAAAAGAATCCTTTCCACTAAGAACAACACAGACATCAAAACTACAAATCTGGAACTTCCATCATTTTCAGGAACCGCAAGGGGACACTAGGCTCTACTAGCAACCATGGCAGGAAAGCAGAAGAGACATTCCACTCTCTAGCACCCTCTGGCACACTGGAGACTGGAAAGCCCTGGCCTTGGCTTTTTCCAATCTGACCTCCTTCTGAACATCTTTCTCCTTTTCCCCTAGACCATTCAGGCCTCCACAGATCCTCTTACCCAGCCAGTCCTCCGAAGATGTCCTTGACATAGGAGTAGTCACCTCCAGATTTGGGGATGGTGACCCCAAGCTCAGCATAGCAGAGGGCTCCCACAGCTGTGATGAGGCCTGTCACGATCCAGACGATGAGAGCAAGGCCCACAGAGCCAGCATTCTCCAGCACACCCTTTGGCGAGACAAAGATTCCGGAGCCGATGATGTTCCCTGCATGGGGCACCAAGGGTAAGGAGGGGAGAGAGTAGAGACGAGACGGTTGGCAGGATTCACATTTGCAGGGTGGTCTCATCTCTGATCGGATTCTGAAATGCTTTGGAGATATGTAAATAATTTGAAGGCAGGTGTGCCCAGCAATAATTCTCCCTGAAGTAGGGGAAAGAGAAGCAGATAATTGACATGTACCAGGAACTTGGTCAGGTACTTTCCATGTTTCATTTAATCCTCAGGACAACACCATGGAATTAGATATCATTTCTCACATTTTACAGAGGAGGAAACTGAGACTCCGTGATACAAAATGAGTTGCCTAGGTCCGCATCACAGTAAGCGACGGTGAAGTATCTTATCTCAGGACCCTCCAGCTGAGCGACACGTGGTCCACCCAAAGTGACAAGGGCCTCAAGACTGGCTGAAAATGGCAGAGCTGGAAAAGTGGGCTGTTTTCTGAGACCACCTGCCCACTAGAAGGCTTCAGAAATGAGCCAAAGGGCATTATTTTTTAGACAGATTGTGGTCACATCCCAAGATTGGGAGTTTTCAAGATTTAGGAGTATAGAAAATATTCCCGGAGGCTGGCTTCCACATGACAGCCCCACCTTGGTGAAGAACATAAAATAACCCTATAAAAACAGTCCTGGTAGCTTAGAAGTGGTATGTAGGAATGTAATATGTGCAAAGCCTCACCACTATATTCTTTCAAAGGTCATTACCCACCAATGTTTCATGTGACCCTCATAACAATCTTATGGAATTCAGGGAGAAGAAAGAGGCAGGTACTTCCCTCTCTGTTTTATAAACTCAGAGATTAAGACACAGAGGGGTTAAGTGGCTTTCTCCAAATTCCACAGCTACTGATGGGTAAAATTGGATCTAGAAGTCAGTCTCCTGATACTTAATCCAGTGTTCTTTCCACTAATCCACTTCTGCGTGTGTGCAGGGGCTGGTTTTCTCCTGAGAGGTGAGGCCCACAGCCAGTACTGAATGGCTGGCTGCCGGGTTGTGTGTGTTAGGCAGAAGAGGAGTAGGAGTGTGGAGGCCGTTCCTGACATGCTTCCTCCCAGCTGTTCCTCTGTCCACTTCTTGTGGTACAGTAGGCCATCAAGGTCCATTGGGTGGGTGCTTTGAAAGTACTGCTTCATGCCCTGCCCAGCTGCACCACTAAATGCCTGAGCAAAGAAGCAGAGACCAAACGGATGCAGGTGGGAAGGCAGAGCTAGAGTATCCTGAGGTCAGCTGGACTTGACGATGTTCTAAGGATACCTCACCCCTCCATGATCTCTCTGTAGTGGTTTGGAGCCAGTGAGATGGAGATTGTAAGGTTCTGTGCTCAGCTTTAAAAAATAGACGTTCAGGTATCAACCATAACTCAACCTCAATCTAGCCCTGACACTGAAATATAGAATCAGAGGGCACAGGCTGAAGTTAGATACAGATGAAAAGGAAGCACCCATCTATCTTAAATATGTCTTTCTAATTTTGGTGTTAACCGTCTTTCCCAACAGAACAGGGCTGCTTATAGAAATGAAAGTAAAAGGGCCGGGCATGGTGGCTCACGCCTATAATCCCAGCACTTTGGGAGGCCGAAGCAGGTGGATCACGAGGTCAAGAGATTGAGACCATCCTGGTCAACATGGTGAAACCTCATCTCTACTAAAAATACAAAAATTAGCTGGGCATGGTGGTGCGCGCCTGTAGTCCCAGCTACTCAGGAGGCTGAGGCAGGAGAACTGCTTGAACCCAAGAGGCAGAGGTTGCGGTGAGCTGAGATCGCGCCACTGCACTCCAGCCTGGGTAACAAGAGCGAAACTCCATCTAAAAAAAAAAAAAATAGAAATGAAACTAAAAGAAGTAATCTCTCATCAACAAATTAGTGGTATAACTATCAGGCAAAGATAAGATAGAAAAAGGAGATTCTGAGTGCCACCAGTCCTTACAGACTTTTCCTCTTCTTGTAAGTTTATGTAAAGTTCTATAATAGGATAGCAGGACATCTTTCAGCCCTCCTCTCTCCTTAAACAGTCCCCATATGCTCTGTTCAGAAGTAATGGGTTAGTAGAGACTAACAGACCTGCTTGTAGTATTCCAGGACTTAGAACATGTTCCTCCTGTCAAATGATTCTTCACCTGCCAAACCAAATGTGCTGCTGTTTCCTGGAAGACATCAGGTGCTGAGAAATGAGAGACCTAGAGACAGGTTTGCTAATAGCGCTGAAAGATGATAGTAAATTCCTTGCCTAGCAGGAAGTTATCAAAAGAACGATCTATAGGGCATTTCAAAGCCAGCCAAGATGAAAGCAATAGAGCTAGGGTTATAAAACCAGCTCAAGAGGTTAGGAAAACAATCAATAGCAGCAGAAAAACAAGGTTTGACTTTGGTCTTTAAGGTACTGAAAAGAGAGGAGTGTATAGCTAGGTGCTTCGTAGAGCCAAGAATGGCTGTTGTAAGAGGGAACGTGAGGATGGGTGTTTTTTGTTTTTGTTTTTTTTTTAATGAGAGAAAGAAAGAAGAAGAAAGAAAAAAGGGGGAGAGAGAACAGAATTCTTGCTCTATTGCCCAGGCTAGAATACAATCTAGGAATAGGTATTAAAAACCTCTTTTATGCCGATAATTGTACTTAACAACAGAGACAGGAAGGAATAAGGGAAGAAAACAAACAGCCAACCAATATTTCATTTAAGTCTGTGAAATGCTATGCAAATGCTGAAGAGTGATTTGCTTCCAATTATATAGTCACTTTCAGAATAGGTGTAATATGATACTGAGAAAAATGTATGTTCTGGAGACCTGGGATGAAGAATTCT